>AUXH01000448.1:0-15973 GCA_000482145.1 Strigomonas culicis | reverse complement strand
AACTATACGTACTGTTGTAATATCAATTTCTATATATATATATATATTGGCTATTCGAGAGACGATGTTTTTTTTTGTTTACTGTCCCTCTCTCTCTGCCTTTTTTTTTCCTTTTACCTGGGAGACAAAAAAAAAAGAAAAGAAAAGCAAGCCGTAAACTGCGGATCTTTTTTTTTTTTAGTTCTGCTTTTATTATATACTTGCTTTCAATGATTTCAGTTGATTCTGTTTTTCGTTTTCAATTGACCCTACGTATAACTAAATAGAGAGTTATTGTATTGATTTAGCAATAACAAACCAAATATCGCATATGTATATGTTGCTTTGTTTAATGATATTACATTATATATCTTCATCGTTGATTCTTTCATTTTTTATTTCGTTTACTGTTGGTTTCTTTTTTCTTCTTCTCTCTTTTTTTTTTATTGTTTTATGCTAGGCTTTCTTCAGCACAGCTAGAAGTGTTATGAATGATTGTGTGCACAGGAGCCACCGAAATCATACCAATACTCATCTGAGATACATGCGTTGCATGGACGGGTCCGTCAATGAACATGCAATTATTTTCTATTGGAGGAATTGGAGTGGTTGTTGCGTTTTCACGTTCCTTTTATTTCCTTTGCCTCATTCTATTCTTAGCAACCACAAATCTCTTTTTTTTTAATACATTATTTTAGTTTTTTTTCTTCTTTTCTTTTCGTTTGTTTTAGCTTTACAAAAAATAGAAAAGCTGTGTTGATCTTGTTGTGTGATAGGACCCATCTGTTGTTTTATACGGGTCCATTTTTTTCCTCCTTTCCGTACGAAGGAAATAGGAAGCCTCGCTCTGCGTGACACCTGTAGAGGACCATGGACAGCAACTACCCCAGCGAGAAACGGGCGAATCGGATACTGGCACTAGCATACCCGAACGCGGATGCAGACATGCGGGACGAGCTGGCCTACCTTGTCTCTGCGCGCCGCCGCACCATCGACCAGGCGCTCAAATACCTAGAGGAGAAGCATACAACGGCGGAGGAGCAGGCCGTCGCGGAGAAGGAAAAGGCGGAGCTGAAGGCCCGGCTGCAGGAGAAGGGCCGACAGCAGCTGCTGGACGCGGCCGCGGCCCGGCGCCAGGCGGAGGCAGCGGAGAGCACCGCGCTGCCGGCGGAGGCCGACGCCGCGCCTGCTGCTGCTGCCGCGCCGGCGCCTGCCGCAGCGGCCAGACGCACCTCCGCGCCGGTGCCGCTGCGCGCGGTGCCGGCGCGCAGCCCCGGGGCCGCCAAGACACCGGTGCGTCCCGGCATCCTGGTCACCAGGACTGCTGCTGCCTCCAGGAGCAGCTCCACCACCGATGCGCCGGTGCCCAGTGCGACGTCTCCCGTCGACCGCTTCGAGTGCGCATCGCCGTTGGTGGCACGGCCGTCGCTGCAGTCGTCCAGTAGTTACACGGCGCCTATTGTCAGCGACGCCTCACCGAGTGTGAATCCAGACAAGCAGCTGGTTCACTACTATTATGGCGACAGCCCGGAGAACTACGAACGCGAGGTGATTGGCAAAGGCGGCCAGGTCGTGCTCTTCACAACGAGTATGACCGGTGACCGGCAGGTGCGTGACCACTGTAGGCAGATCGAGAACTTGTTGTTCTTGAAACGCATTCCGTATCATATTATGGACGTCGCGGATAGCGCCTTTCTGCAGCGCAAGGCGAAGGAGGTGTACTACAAGGCCACGGGGGAGAACCGCATGCCCAAGATGCCGATTCTGTGCGTGGACAACACCTACGTCGGCAGCTACGTGATGCTGCAGGAGCTAGAGGATGATGGCCTGATGGACGACAAGTTAGCGTCCGCCGGCTTTGTCAATCCCTACCGCAAGAAGACCCTGACACCGGAGGAAGAGGCCGCGCGGCAGAACGAACTGCGAGAGCTAGAGGCGAAGCGCATTGCGGAGGAGAAGGCGGCAGAAGAAAAGCGCATCGCAGCTGAAAAAGCGGCGGAAGAAAAACGCATGGCCGACGAAAAGGCAGCGAAGGCCAAGCGCATGGCGGCGGAAAAGGCGGCGGAGGCAAGGCGCTTGGCGAACGAGAAGGCGGCGGCGGTGCGGCGCCGCGTGGAGGGTCTGCTGCGGCTGCAGGCGAAGGAGCAGGCGCGGATGGAGCAGGAGGACGCCACCGCGGCCAAGCTCAAGGCGGAGGAGGATGCGATCATTAACCGCAAGCTGCCCACCGCGGCCGACGTCATCGCCGCCGCAAACGCGCACGCGAAGCGCGACGAGGCGGCGCAGGCCCCGCGCGCGGTCGATGCCGCTGGGGTCGCCCACCGCGTCCGGGACGACATCGCAGCCGCCCACGCCGCGCGGCCGGATCTCAGCGGCTCCGCGAAGGCCAACCGCAATCGGGAAGTCGCGGCTGCCGCTGTCGCCGCGCGGCGAGACCGCGGGGCGGCCGCTGCTGCTGCCGCTGCTGCTCCACCCAAGCAGGAGACGGGGAAGGAGGGCTCCGGCCCGGCGGGTGACGCGGCCGCCGACGCCAAAAAGGCGCTCGACCCGCCGGCCTTCTCGACCATGTCACCGGATAACGCCGCGGCGCCACTGCGGGTCTCCCATAGCGGAGACGCTGTGACGTACAGCTACGGCAGCAGCCGCATCGACGCTTTCTGCCGCGGCATCCTACAGAGCTCCGACGGGGGCGGCAGCAGCGAAGCGGCACCGAAACGGCAGCCGATCATGATGTTCACGGAGCACATCCCCTCCGCCTCCGAGCGCGCGCGCGGCGCGAAGGCGGAGAGCGCCTTCAACCGCTTCGACACGAACAAGGCTATGCGCCGCGTCTCGGACTCCGCCGAGGGGCCGCTGACGCCGCAGCAGTCAACGCGCAAATCGAGCGCCGCGGAGGCGGCCAGTAACTCAGCCCCGACCCGCGGCGCGCGGCCGCTGCTGGCGATGCAGAACGCGCCGGTGCCAGGCGGCGCCCCCCGCAACAGCACCACCGCCGCACCCGCCGCGCAGAGCCGCCTTGCGAGGGGTGGGAACGAGGGTGGCGGGAAGCGCTATGGGACGGCCGCACTCACCAACCCGGCGGCGAAGGCGGTCGGCGGTAGCCGCGCCGCCTCGCAAGCACCCAAGCCGATCCCTGCTCGCGGGAGCTGATCCGCGGACCGCTCTCCCTTTTTGTTTCTCTTCTTCTGCCTTTCCGCTTTTTTTTTTTCTTTCCATTTGAAGATGTAAAGTGATGTTGGCTGGCAGGCAGGACTCAAGGGGATGCACCGTACTCAGGCGTTCCCCGCATGACAAGCTTACGTGTGCGGCTGCTGAGGCTGTTGCAGTGGTTGGTATGGTGACACAGTGTTTCTCTCTTTCTCGTTTTTTTTTTGTGTAGTTTTTTTTTTCCTTTCCTTGTGCTTGTTTTTTTTCTTTTTTCTTAGTATATACATATAATTTCTTTCTTTTCATTTTTTTTTTTTTACTGTGGTCGTTCTTGTTGTGGATTGCTCCTTTCATGTTCTTTACTTCTCTGAAAGTACGCCAACGGTACATTTTTTTTTCGTGGCGTTTCTTTCTCGTTCCTACCTAAAACATAACTAAAATACAAAAAGAGCAGACGTTTGTTTGTTGCATTTATTATTGCGTTAGCAATATTAAGTAGAGTCTTCTGGAGATACTTGTTTTCAGTCATTTGTTTTTTCCTGTTGTTCATGCCCTCACCTTTTTTTTTAAAGTGCATTGTTTGCTTCATCTTTTCTTTTTCTTTTCATTTCCTTTTGCACAGAGAAAGAGTTTTTTTTTTTTACTTAAGAGCGTAAAGAGCGAATTCTTAATACATACTTTTTAAAACAAAAAACAAAATACATTTCTTTTGTGCCAATGAAACATGCTTTTTGTGTGAGCTAGCTCTGTTGTAGCATTTCATTTAAATCAGAAGCATCAAAAACACTAATTCTATTTCTTCTCTCTCCCGTACCTTTACTCTTTTCCACGTCATTTTCTTTTTAAAAATGCTTTTGCACCCTACACCCTCGTAACGCCGTTCTATCTTTGTCTTCATACATGTAAGTTTTTACACACACACGCCTCCCTTAACGCCTACTACCCACTGAGAGAATGCCTTCCCAACTCGACCAGCTGAAGGAGGTGACGATTGTTGTGGCCGATACGGCCGACTTTGGGCTGCTCGCGCAGTTCAAGCCGACGGATGCGACGACGAACCCCTCCCTGGTCCTCGCGGGCTCGCAGCTGCCGCAGTACCAGCAGCTCGTCAGCGACGCGATTGCCTTTGCAAAGACCAACGTGGCCAACTACGCGGCCTTCTACCCGCAGGCGGACGAGACGGAGCGCGTGCTGGACCTCGCGATGGATAAGCTGACGGTGAGCTTTGGGCTCGAGATCCTGAAGGTGGTGTCCGGGCGCGTCAGCACGGAGGTCGACGCGAAGCTGTCCTTCGACAAGGAAAAGATGATCAGCAAGGCGCGGCTGCTCATCCAGCTCTACGAGGAGGCCGGCATCCAGCGCGACCGCGTGTACGTGAAGATTGCCTCCACGTGGGAGGGCATCCAGGCCGCGCGTGAGCTCGAGCGTGAGAACATCAACTGCAACCTGACGCTGCTCTTCTCTTTCGCGCAGGCCGTCGCGTGCGCGCAGGCCGGCGTCGCGCTCATCTCCCCCTTCGTCGGCCGCATCCTGGACTGGTACAAGAAGGCGCAGCCGGAGAAGGCGGACAGCTTCAGCGGCGCCGCCGACCCGGGCGTCATCTCCGTCACGAACATCTACAACTACTACAAGAAGTACGGCTACCACACGATTGTGATGGGCGCCTCCTTCCGCAACGTGTCGGAGATCCTCGAGCTGGCCGGCTGCGACAAGCTTACCATCTCGCCCAAGCTGCTGGAGGACCTCAGCAAGTCGGAGGACAAGGTGGAGAAGAAGCTGGATGCGCAGAAGCCGCCGGTGGACGTGCCCGAGAAGCTGGCGGAGCTGACGCAGGCTGAATTTCTCTTCATGCACAACGAGGACCCCATGGCCGTCGAGAAGCTGGCGGAGGGCATCCGCAACTTCCACAAGGACACGCAGAAGCTTGAGAAGGCGATTCGTGAGAAGCTGTAATACGAGTAGTGTTGAAAACACATATATAAGCACACACAAACAGCAATCGATAAGAATACAAGAACAAAATATTTAAGAACAATAACACGAATCATAAGAATAATATAAATGCCATTCTAAAAAAAAAAAATAAGTAAATCATGAACAACACAATACAAAAAGCACCAAACTACTATAATCGAAGTGTAGGCGCCTTTTTTAGGCAATCTCTCTATCTATACTTTTCTCTCTTTTTTTTTTCAAAAGAGAAAGAAGAAGAATGAAGGCGCAATTATATCGTGACGTCGCGTTGATGCATAAAACTAACACTTTTATTTATTTGTTTTGGAGGAGGACCGGAGATTCACTATTATTATACTCATAAAAGTGAAACACGTTGTTCTCTTTTCTTTTTCCTTTTTCCTTTTTACTTTTTTTTTTTGCAACTATACCGACTTTTTTCCCCCTTTTTCTATGATTCTCAGTTCTCTCAGTTTCTAGTATATCATGTACCGTCGATCGTCTGTGTCCAATGAAGAGCACAGATGTAACAATACCTTGAGCAAAACAATGTGACATGAGGAAAACATATGTATTTATTTTCTACCGTTTCTCTTTCTCGCTTCCACACACTTTATGCGCAACACATAAAAAACAATTTCCTAGCAACATAATAAAAACAATACCAAAAAGAACCATGTACAAAGGCTATTGGCTTGTCGCTGACATGGACGGCACGCTGGTGCCCACACCAAGTCGTGCGGGCGGTCAGTACTTTTCCTTCTCGGAGAGCGTCCGTCACTTTGCGAACGCCCAGGTGCTCTCGGCCACCGTGCTGGCCGGGCGGCGGCGCGGCCCCTCCCCCTACAAGAGCACACTTCCGTATCTGAGGGAGTTCATCGGCCAGGGTGGCTCGCTGTGTGTTGTGTCGACGGCCGGGCGGCGGCTCCTGCGGCAGGTGTACGCGGATCTGGCCCTCGCTCTCTTCCCCGACTACCCCCCCGGCCGCACCGCGGCATCGGCGGCGCCGGGCCGACTGCTGCTGTGTGGCTTCACCGGTGCAGTGCTCTTCCGCAGCCGACCGCCGGCGGCGGCGTACCACACGGCGGCGGCGATGGCAGCGGGACCCGTGCTGCCCATTGGGGCGGGATTGGAGGAGTGGGTGGACTACCGGCGCGAGGGCGCCGACGGCGCCAGCACGCTCATGAGCCCCGCGCAGTGCGACGTCGCGGCCGCGGAGGGGCGCTCCGCGGTCGTGCGTTTATTCGAGCACGCCGCGGCGGAGGGCGGGGAGCCCGCCGCGTTCTTCTCGGCGGTGCTCAGCCGTAAGTACGTGGCTCCCTACACGAGTCTGCTGCAGCGCCTGAGGGCCGAGGTCCCGCCATCTGCGGCCGCGTGCTTCGACGCGGCGCCGGCGCTGCGGCTCGACCCGTGCCTGTCGGCGCACGGCTACTACCTGCGCGAGACGCGCGACGCGCTCGTTGACTGCCAGCGGGTGCCGGGGGCGGATGGCGCCGTGGCCGCCGACGCGCCGTGCGCGCAGGTGACGGTGATGGGCATACCCGCCTGCTTGTTCGACGCGGTGTACCCGCCGCGGCGCGGGGCCGCGCCGTCGCTGGGGTGCTGCGCGGCGTGCGAGGCGCGGCGGCGGGCCGCGACGGAGCGCATCGAGGCGGCCGGCCTCGTCGTGAAGTCGCAGCCGAACAGCGTCGTGCTGCACCGCCGGGGCATGGACAAGGGCACCTGCGTGCGCTGGCTGCTGCGGCACCGGGAGGCGCTCGACTTCAGCCTCGAGCGCGCGCTGGCGCTGGGCGACGTGCCGGCGACGGTGGACCGCCCGCTCGCGGCCTTCGCCCCGATGCGGTTCGTTTCCCTGTCTCCGATGGCAGACGATGGAGTGCACGAGGGAGAGGGTGGTGATGCGGAGGGGGGCGTCAGCGACGCGGCGCTGCGGCGGAACCTCTGCCATGTCGGGGGAGAGGAAGAGGGCACGGCATGTTTCTTGGAGCAGCTGCTGGCCGCGTGTGGGGGAGAAGCCGCCACGCAGGAAAACTGGTTTTCAGAGGCGCGGGTTGCGGCGTGCGCGGCGAAGGCGGGAGCGCACGTTAATGCCTTGTTTGACGCTTAACGATACTCATTCCTTATTGTTTCTTTTTTTTTTCCTTTGTTGCGTCGCGTGTTCTACTTTGTTTTCAATGTCCGAATGATAATCAAACAAGAAGTGCAGTATCAATGCCAAAACATATGGTGTATATGCGATTACACTTTAGTCTCCCTTTTTGTTGTTGTTCTGATGGTAATACTGTTTCATTCTGTCATGCCTCTCTCGCTTGGAAGGAAACCGACAAGCCACATCAAGATAAGAAGCCCTCCAAAAAAAAAAACGTATCTCCCTTATCCTTTAGCTTCTTCACCGCGCATGCGGCTCTACGCGTCTCGCGCGGTCTGTGCCGTGTGCTGCCGCCGCGGCTACAGCACCTCGACGGCCCCTCCGCTGTCGCTGCTGTCCTGGGCGCTGGATGCCTCGCTGCACTCGCACCATCGCTGCCGCCGTCGCTTCACCTTCGAGGACCGCGTGCCGTTTATGGTGTCCACCATCAAGCAGTGCGGTGCCGACGTGGTGGCACTCCAGGACTCCGGCCCGGCTCTCGCGCGGGCGTTGTGCGCGGGCGGCGGCATCGGGCCCGCACAGGCCGCCGCACACGACTTCAACATCCGACAGCTGTACCTCCTGCGCCGTTTCGCTCAGCAGGCGCGCGCGCAGCCGGTGGCAGACACAACGGACGAGGCGGCTGCGGCGCCGGCGCCGGTGCCGCTCCTCGTCGATGAAGCGACCGTGCAGTACCGTCTGGTCGGCGCCGCGCAGAACGGCAACTGCGGTGAGCTGCAGGTGTTCATCCGGGAGGGCTCCGCGTGGGGAGCGACGCTGCTGCCGGCCGCGCCGGGGGTCACTGTCGAGCTCGCCGCGTGCGAGACGGCGGCCGGCGTCGCGTGCCGCCTGAGCAACGTCGATCTGTCGTACCGCGGCAAGAGCCTCGGCCTGGGCGGCCGGTTGCTGACGAGCGCGCAGGTCAGTCAGCACGGCAGCCCCTTTTCCCTCACGGACCACGCCGCGGCGGCGGGCGGCGATCCCCGCGGGGAGGGCCGGCCGGGGTTGCTTGACCCGCACCGGGAGGTGGTGTTCGACGTGCTGGCCAACGTGGTCAAGTCGGACATCATCGTGGGCAACACGCTGCTCGGGCGCGCCGAGACGTACAGCGGGTACGAGGATGCGTGGGTGCTTGCCGGCCGGCCCGCGCAGCAGGCGCGGACGACCAACACCTACTACCGTCACCGCGCGGATCGCGCGACGAACTACTATTACTTTGTGCCGACGCGGCGGGTGGTGGAGCCCCCGCCGTCGAACCGCACGGCGCGACCCGAGACGGACGTGGCGGCCGCGGAGGCGGCGGGCGCGACGGTGGTGGTGCCGGCGGACGCGCCGGTGGGCACCGCCATTCCGCTGCACGCCCGCTACTGCCGCCGCGATCAGACGTGGCGGGCGGCGGCAACGCCGGCGCCCGGTGCGTCCATCCCCCTCGCGGAGTCCTCCCCGCCCTTGTCGTCCGAGGCGTGGGTCGCCGCGCAGCTGGCGGGCCAGCCGCGGCCGCACGCCGTCGGCGTGCCGCAGGTCGCGGGCCGCTTTCAGCGCTGTTTCTTCCGCTTCAACGCGCAGCCCTCCCACACGCACGCGAACAGGCACTTTCCCTTCTTGTTTCGCTACGGCCGGCGCTGCCGCGTCGTACTGCCGGTCCCTACGCGCCGGGTGGAGGTCGGGCCCCTGGAGGCGGCCTGGCACCAGTCGCAGCCGTACGCGTTGGAAGGGCCGCCCCGCCGCCCCGCTGCCGCCGCCGACATGGAGGGCGAGGACGCGGGAGGCGATGACGCTGTCCATGACCATAAAGGCCGTGATGGGGATTCGGGGGTGACACATGAAGCCGGAGAGACGCAAGGCCCCAACAAGCACCACTGCTCCCTGTCGGATCAGTATCCTCTTTTTGTGCAGCTGCTTTAAAAGCAGAACGAGGGGGGGGGGAGGAAGAAGAGAAACAACAACAACAACAACAACAACAACGAACCATGTTGGTGTCCGTGTCTGGTTCACGCAATCGTCTTCACACATACTGAAAAGGTGTTAATGAACTACTTTGTATAAGAGTGAACGTGGATGCGAATGTACTAGCTGCTTCGTTATACGCACTGTACGGCACATACATACTTTTAGCTGCTCTTATTTTTTTTTCCCTTTTCACCGGCACTATTTGGAAATCCACTTTATCTGTCTCTCCTTCTTCTTTACTGCAGAGAAGTCTATAAAAAGAAATCTATTTTCCCTCTTAGTTGTTTTACGTGTGGTTTGCATCTGCAATTCTGTTGTAAGACTTTGGTAATTTCATTTTTTTTTCGTTTGCTGTACTGTTGCTCTTTTACTTTATCTTCCTTTTGCTTTTTGGTTGAAAAAGTCAACGCTTTTGCATTGAACATAAACGGCCGTTGTTATCGTCCCTTCTAACGTTTTTGATACAAAAAATATATACATTAAAAAACAAGAGGATATAATCGATAACCGCGTAAAGACATCGCATGTCTAAGGTGCCTCAGAAGACGGCTGTCGCGCCGCGGCAAACGCCTGCTGGATCTGCCAACAGCCACCACCTGGGACCGCTGGATGCGTGGGCGGCAGAGGTCGTCCAGCTCTGCCAGCAGCAGGCCGTCCCCATCGACCTGAGCCTCGCAAAACCGAAGCGGAAGAGCCATCGCGCGAGGCCCTTCCACACGGTGTACCGCCAGGTCGCGCAGCCGCCGCCGCACCCGCGCGGGGGGAGGGCGGCGGCCGCGGCGGGTGCACCAGCGCTCCGCGATGACCTCGGCGCGAACATCGCGGCCGCGTACGACGAGCTGCCGGCCGCGCCTGTGAGTGCGGTGATCGACGTGAACTGCGTCGGGCTGCCGCACCCGCCGCCGGGGCCGGTCGAGCCCTTCCAAACGGCGGGCGACACGGTGGCGTCCTCCGCCTCCTCGCCGTGTATCTCCTTCTCCTCTTCTTCCTCGGATGCCAGCTCCGACAGCGACAACAACAGCAGCCGCAGCAGCAGCAGCAGTCTCCCGCTGAAGGGGCAGGGGGTGCCGGCGGCGGCGAGCGCCGCGGCCATGGCGCAAATTCCCGCAGCGCTGTTGTACCGCGCGTACCGCCACCACGTGCCGTGCCTCGGCAGCCACCTCACGGAAGCGACCATGCAGGTGAACTGCGAGGCGTCGCCCTTCTGCTTCGCGGGGATGGCGCAGCTGCAGACGCACACGACCGCCGTCGAGCAGTGTGCGAACATGACGCTCGGCGCGCCGCCGTACATCTTTCCCGACCTCTCCGCGGACTGCTCCATGGAGGATGTCATCCGCGATGTGATGACCTCCCGCCGCGTGTGGAGCGTCGCAACGAGCGCGAAGCGGTCCCTGGTCATGGAGGCCGCGGCGCCCGTGGCGACCGGGAGCGACGGCGTGGACCTGAAAAAAGCGACGCTGCCCCGCTACTGCCTGTGGCGCGGCCTGAAAAACCTGAGTAACACGTGTTATTTTAACGCTGTGGTGCAGCTTCTGTTTTCGATTGGCAGCGTGCGTCGTGCGATTCTGACGTGCGACGAGTCGGCCCCGGGGGAGCAGGAGCTGCGGCTCTCCGGTCTGCGTGAGCTCTTCGCACAGATGGCGTTCAGCCGCGATGGCAATCACTTCAACGGCGTCGACCCGACCTCCTTCTGTCAGTTCCTGTCGCTCAACCCCTCCGTGCAGCAAGACGCGCAGGAATTCTTCGGCCTGCTGGTCGACTGGCTGCAGAGCAAGTGCGGCACCGGCGTGAAGCGCGCGGTGGACCGCGCCTTCGGTGGCGCACTGCTGTACAACCGGCGCTGTGGCGCGTGCGGCCGTGAGGCGAAGCGGGCGGAGCCCTTTCTCTTCCTCACCCTTCCCGTGAAGAGCACGCTGCGGGAGAGCCTGGAGACGTTCTTGAAGCCGGACGTGGTGGAGGGCTTCACGTGCGAGGGCTGCAAGCAAACGGCCAACGCGACCTCACACCAGTACCTGCGCAGCCTACCCGATGTCCTCGTCATGCACCTCAACCGCTTCGAGTTCGACCTGCGGACGCTGCAGCGGCGCAAGGTGAACACGAATGTGGGGCTGCCCGGGGAGCTGGACATGTCCCCCTTTGTCCGGGCATGGCACGCGAGCAGCAGCAGGGCGGCGGCGGCCGGCGCCGCGCCCGCAGCCCTTCCCAGCGGCGGGTCGGACCACCTGTACGAGCTCCGGGGCGTCGTCAACCACATCAGTGAGAGTGCGATGAGTGGGCATTATGTGTTCGACGGAAAGGTGCGGCGGCAGCTGCCCCGCAAGGGAAGTGCGGAGGCGGACCGGGACATGTGGCTGCACTTCAACGACGAGGAGGTGACCAAGTGCTCGCAGTACAGCGGACAGCCGATCGCCTCGAAGGACGCTTATCTACTCATCTACTTTCGCAAGGACGCGACACAGCCGCAACCCGCTGCTGCCGCCGCGCGCGCCGATGTGGCAGAGGCCACCGCCGCCACCACCCCGAAGGACACCTTGAAGAGGAAGCTGCCGGCGGCCGAGGGGCTCCCGACGGATAACTGCACGGCGCCGGTCGCAAGCGAGTTCCCCGGGTACATCATCGACTACGCCTCTCGCGTGAATGCGCAGGCGCTGGAGGAACTACAGTGCTGGCGCGACAAAAAGGTGTTGGTGACGAAGGCGCTCCAGAAGTGGGCCGTGGCCGCGAACGCCGTGTTCAACGGCGGCGGCGAGCGCCATGCCAAGTCGCCCATCACGCCGGGCGCGGAGGGGGCCGCTGCGCTGCGGGAGTACGTGGCGCTGCCGACGCGGTGGGTGCAGGGCCTTGGCCGCTGCTTTCTACCGCCCTTCATGGACGTGAAGCTATGCAACCGACCGAGCCACAGCGCCGGCGAGGAGGTGTACGACGTGGAGACGAACAGCTACGTGGCGGGTCCCGCGACGCCCTCCGGCACCGGCCCGCTCGCGGACGGTGTGCGGTCGGAGGCCACCTCTTCCTGCGCCTCACCGATGATGAGTGTGCGCGGGCCGGTGGCGGGCGCGCTGCTGGCCACGTCGAGCTCCTCGCCGTCGCACCAGACGCCGTCGAACCTCTTCGCGGAGTGCGTGCGGAAGGCGTCGCTACAGCACGCGACGCGGTCCATCTGCTGCTCGCACGGCCGCCTCGCCCCGTGGGCGGCGTACAAGCTGGTGTCCGCCGACGCGTACCAGAAGATCGACCAGTTTCTGCAGTGCGTCGAGGCGATGCAGCGGCCCGCCGCCGGCGGCAGGCCGGCGCCGACCGCGGCGAGGCGCGGCGAGCCGCTGACGCTCAACAAGGCGGCCACGCACCTGTGCCCCGCGTGCGCCGCGGGCGAGGCCGCGTGCCTGCTGCAGTGGGCGGACCGCTTCGAGCAGGACCAGTACATGTTCCAGCTGCTGCTGGACGCGCCGGCGAAGACCGCGCAGCGGCCGGACGGCGGGGACCCGTCGGCCCTTGTGTACGTGAGTGAGCACGTGGCCGCCGCGTGGGAGGCCTTCATGCGGAGCCTCCGGCAATGGAAGGATGTGGCCCAGCGGGAGGGCTACACGGCGGTGTACGTCCTCCGCCGCGCGCGCCTGGAGCCGAACGCGAAGCTGCTGGCGAGCGGCGGTGCAGCGGAGGCCGACCGCCCCACGCCAGCCAGCACCTCGCACCATGTGACGACGCACACATTTCGCGAGCTCGTGCAGGAGTCCTTGTACGGCGATGTGCTGTACAGCTCGCGGTGCAGCATCCTGTGTCCCCACGGCGGCCTCCAGCCGGCCGCGGCCGTCCGTATCGTGCCGGACACGTTGCGGCAGTATTGGCTGCAGCGCATCCCGGATCTCCTCCTGGAGGAGGCGGCGTTTGGCGGCTCGCACGACTACGCGGCGGCGCGGCTGGAGGACCCGGACGTCCTGTCACGCCTGCTGCCGCACCTCCCGGTCGAGACCACCCCACCGTGCGAGCTCTGCTGCGATGCGTGCGGGGGCGCCGGCGGGCTGAGCACGCTCCACACCAAGAGCCTGGAGCTCGTCGAGCGGAAAAAGCGGTTCCCGACCCTGTGGAAAGCCGGTCAGCTGACATCGCCGGAGACGGTGCGGCGCATGATGGTCATGGAGGACATCACCACCGTGGAGCAGTACATCACCGCGCACCACCCGAACCGGTCCTTCTTCAAACACACCTCCACCAAGCGCCACCAGGAGCTCGCGCTGGCGTGGCGCGAGGCGCAGGACGCGAAGATAAAGACCCAGGCGCAGGCCCTGCGGGAGCTCCAGCAGCAGTGCGAGCAGCGGAAGAGCAGAGACGCCCACTGGAACGCCATGACTCGCGGCGGGCGCCGTGGCAACCCGCCACCCGGCAGCGCCGCGCAGCGGCGTCCCGCCCCCGCTGCGAGCTCCGCGGAGGACAAGGCGCTACAGACACAGATCGACGCGGCCGCGGCGGCGCTGGAGGCGCTGCGGGTCGAGGCGCCGCCGCTGTGCACGCTGCACACCGGCTGCGTGCCGACCTGGTGGGTCGCCCAGTGGTACCGCGCCGCTGCGCAGGAGGGCGGCCCCGCCACCGCGGACGCGCCGCTGCCGGCGCTGTCGTACGACCGCTTTCGCTGCCCGCATGGCGGGGCCACCGCGGAGCTCGCGTGGCTGAACCCGGCCGACCCGTTCTGGCACGCGGAGCGCACGAAGCGCGCGGCGAGTCTCTTCGCCGGCGCCGGCGGGCACGGGCCGCAGATGTGCGAGTGGTTCCCGCCGCTCGTCTTGGTGCCGTGGGACGAGTACACGGAGCTGTTGCGGAGCACCGGGAGGAGCGACTGGCTGGCCGCGGCGGACGCGCCGGAGGGAGGCGCAGCCGCGGCGGTCACGGCGGACGCACCGCGAGCGGGCGCCGCCATTGTGTACGTCGCGGACGACGGCGGGGAGCGGCGGCTCTGTCCGGCGCCGTGCGCGCCGTGCGTCACGGAGGGCCTCGCGCTCTACGAGAGCAAGATGCGCAGCTTTGACAACGGCTCCCTGCACGTCAACGTGCACATCCGCAAGAGCAAGAAGAGCTACCACGACGCGACGAGTGTGCTGTGCTCGGAGGAGGTGGCCGGCGGCCTGCAGTGCACCACCACCGTCGCCCAGCTCCGCGACGCGCTCGTCGACCACATTCTCCGCCACCATCACTACGCGGTGGTCGGCGCGGACCTCGAGCTGCTGCGGAAGCGCAAGCCGCTGCAGCGGGCGGAGGCCCATGCGGACCCGGCCGGCCTCGACGCACCGCCGGCGCTGGAGGCGGCGACACTGCAGGAGGTGGGGGTGCTCGACGGTGACACGCTGATGGTGAGCTACGCGGAGCGCGTCGCGCCGTACGCGGCGCCGGCGGCGGAGGACGTGCCGGAGGAGTGGGAGGCGGTGCCACCGGAGCTGCTCGGCCCGGGCGCCGCCCACGCCGCCGCGGAGCACCCGACCGCGTTCCGCGACACACGCCTCGGGCGCAGCAACGGGCCCGCGACGGCGGGCATCGTCAGCGCGGGGTCCGCGCTGGGCAGCGGTGGGTCTGCGACGGGACCGGCGGAGGAGCGCGGGATCGCGTGTGCGGTGTGCACCTTCCTGAACGCCGCCGGCATGGTGGTGTGTGAGATGTGCGAGGCACCACTGCCTGTCCACTAAATCGTAGAAGTAGCGAACCATGTAAAAAAAAAAAATGAACATATGCCTTCTGTTTTCCCTCTTTGCTCAGACTCTCTGTATGTTATATAGATGTGGGAACGTAAATGGATCCTATGCCACTTGTATACGACACACACAAAAATAACAACAACCACTACCCACCATGTCACTTTTCCTATTAACATTAAAATCTTCCCTTTTCAGTTAAAGCAATTTTTTTGTCTTGGCCCCTGTTGGGGTTTTTATTGCATGCTTTTGTAGAAGGTACACACCCCTGCTACAACTGCCACGACCTTAACCGCACGGATATTTGCACTCCGGCATGGGTGTGAGCGTCTGCATCTACTTCACTGTTTCTCTCTGTCTTGCCCCTCCTATCCACCTTTCCTGTTGTTTAACTGTAGTTTTCTTTCGCCCTTTTAATTTAAGCAAATTATTGATATTTGACGCTTTTTTTTTTTCAGTGCTATTATCTCCAATCAGTTTTATTCCCTTGTGAAGGATTCTGCACGGTTTCGTTAGTACGGTCTTTTTTTTTCTTTCAAACTCTCTTAAGAGAAATACCTACTGTTATATATCTGTAGGATATTCAGCATTCTTTTTTTTTCTTCAAGATAACTATCCATCTCTCTTTGAGAGATCCACTTTTTCTTTTCTTTTCAAACCTTTTTTTTACCTTCATACCCATTAAAGCGTCATGTCTCTGATGCACCCCATCTTTGCTGGAGGGCACCCGAAGGACCTCGATCACAACATCCAGCGCTTTGTTGCGCAGTTGTGTCAGTGGCTGGACGCCTCGTTCGGCGACGGGCCGCCGCCCGCGAGCGCGACTGCGTTCTGCGGCGCGGAGGATGTCTGCGGCTGTCTGTGTGAGGTGTTCCCGCACATGGCGACTGCGCGGCGCGCCTTTGCGGAGTGCGCGCGTGGGGTGGGCTGGCACACGGACTACCTGAGCGCGTGCGTGGTGGTCGAGAACCGGTGGCAGGGCGGCGCGGAGGCGGCGCTGTGCGGCGATCGCCTGGACGCACTGGAGGCGTGCCGCGCACCGGCGCTGACGGTGCACTGCGTCTCGGTGGAGGCGCCGTCGCACGTGCCTCCAGCCAAGCAGTGTGTGGGCTTCGACGGAGCTGGACCTGACGTACGG
>AUXH01000447.1:0-16029 GCA_000482145.1 Strigomonas culicis | reverse complement strand
GCGGCCGGCGCGCGGCTCAGCGGCTTCGGGCCCTCTGGCGGCCCGAAGCGGTCCGGGTCGCCGTAGAGCTGCGCGTTGAGAGCGCTGCGCTTGGGGCTCGCGGACGGCGGCGGGCCGCGGCCGCGGCCGCGCGGCGCCGCCGCTGGGCGCGGGGCCCCCCATGTCCAGCGGCGCCTTGCGCTCGGCGCCGGCGTCGAGCGGCCCCGCGAGGACCTGCTGCTCCTGCGCCAGCGCCGCAACGAGCTGCTTCTCGTCCTCCACGAGCCGGAGCAGCTTCGTCCACTGGGCGCGCGCACCGGCATCCGCGATGGCGTGCACACGCAGTTCTAGCACGTTCGTCGCGTTGCTGTAGCAGTCGGCCGCGTCGGTGTACTGGGACGCGAGGGCGTGGTCGCGTGCCCTGCGCACGAGCAGTTCGATGCTCGCCGGGGTTTGAGTGGGCATGGGATAAGAAAAGGAATATAAATAATAGTTTTGTTGTGTAAGCAAACGGAAAAATCTAGGTGTTTTTATTCTTGTTTTTGAGGTATATGGAAATGTACTGGTATACGTATGTATAGGTGAA
This sequence comes from Strigomonas culicis, assembly GCA_000482145.1. Taxonomy (NCBI): domain Eukaryota; phylum Euglenozoa; class Kinetoplastea; order Trypanosomatida; family Trypanosomatidae; genus Strigomonas; species Strigomonas culicis. Next base: position 15,464 of record AUXH01000447.1, on the reverse strand, counting down.
TACTGTCAATTGTGTTTGTTCTAAAGGAAAACACAACAGTGAAGATGCTTTAAAAAAAAAACTGTATATATAGATATGATAAGAGAGAGAGAGAGAGAGAGAGACAAGAACGCATATTCACAAATAGTATCATATCCAACATCAACAGAAGAAGGAAAACGAAGATACTTCTATTGACTCCCATCTAATAATGTAAACAGTAACACTTCCCGTTTTCGATATGGGCATCACCACACCGCAGTTTTCACGAGCAATGTCGCTGTGAACACTGTATAAAAGGTCAATTAATAAAGAGACCTTAAGGATGACAGGAAAGCGAGGAATACAACGAACGTGAGGCAGGAGGAGAAGCATGGCTACTCTTGCGACAGGAAAAGTTTAACCTCTTCCTTCACCTGGGATTTGATTTCTCCGTCGTCGTCACCGCTGCACCCAAGCTCCTCCCGCACCTGGTTGTAGACATTCAGGAAAATGAGCTCGCGTCTCTCCTCCTTGGGCGTCTTCTTCAGCACCGTCGCCACAGCCTCCTTGACATCGACACCCGTGATGGGCGGGGCCGGTTTGTATGCGTTCAGACTGAGGCGACAAACGAGCCGCCCCGTCCCGTCGAGCACGGGCTGGAAGCCTCCGGACGTGCTGACCGTGAACGACTTGCCCGACTTGCTGCGCCCCATCACCTTCGTCGGGTCGAAGGCAATGCGCAGCACGTGCGTCTCGGACCTCGCGGCATCCACGTCACACGTCACACGGAGGTTTTTCACAAGCTCGGAGGCAGGGTCGACATCGAGGCCACTCTTTCCCTTCACGTGCTTGGGTGCGTCGCCCTCTTCTTTGCGTGTCTTTTTGACCTTGGGGGCACCCAGGTACAAGTTCACCGTGGCACCCTCCACGGTGAAGGGGGGCATGGTGACGGCCTCGCCCTCGCGCGGCGCAGCGCTGTCGGTGCTGTAGGTAATGACAAGGGAGCCGCTCTTCGTGTAGTCCACACGGAACCCCTTTTCCAGCTCCACCACTTGCCCTTCGTGCAATTTGAGGACTGCGTCCTCCACAAAGAGCGAGAGGTCGAGCGCGGCGCTCACGGGGCGGTAGCAGTTCAGTCCGCACAGGATGCCCGTCTGCGCAATTTGCTTGTTGCCGCTCGTCGTCGCGAGGATGACAGACTTGCCGGAGCTCGCCGGCTTCTCTTGCACCTTACCCAGATCAATCTTGATACACAGCGTGACCCCATCCTTTTCGATGCGCCATGCGCAGCCCTGGCCGACCTCTTCAAATGCCTCTTTTCGGAGATCACTCGTCGCCTCAGGCTTCAGATTTCGCTTCTCCAGGCTCTTGGTGAAGAGGTTCAGGCCCAAGAAAGCGTTGGACTTCCCCAGCGGCCTGTTGCCCGCCGTGCTCCCCACCACGATCGTCTTGCCGGTGCTGCTCGCACCGAAGTCCTTGCTCAGGTCCGACTGTATGTACAGCACGGCGTCCTTCACGCTCGCAGTGACATTCTTTGCCCCGCCAAGATCGATTGCCGTGCTTGACATGTGTCTGAAAAGCAATTGAAAGAAACTCTCTAAAAGGGAGGTGATATAAAGAGAGAGAGAGAGAGAAAGGTGGTTGCGCATAAAGGATTTTAAGAAAAAAAAATAGAGTAATACATGCGTATATACAAACAGAGCGAAAAGAGAGCGAGAACCTGATTTATCCTTTTTACTTTCTGGTGATCGTCTAAAATACAAGTACATCATGAGGCACGCAACGGTCCTTTTTTACATTGGAGTACCACCCCCTGTTGATGAAGTTTCCTATTTACATACCTACACCGCATGCACCTCGCGGCTGGCTCACTCGCTCTGCTGGCACGCAGCCTCAAGTCTGCTGCCGAGCTCGCCAAACTGCGACGCATAGTTGTTGGAAACGTGGAGCTTTACGTCCGTCAGAGCGCCGTCCACCAGCTGCACCACCTTCTGCGGGCACCGCTGCTCGACCGTGCAATGGAGGCGCACCGCCGCGCTGATGGCAAAGTCCGACAGACAGGTGGCCGCTGCCTGAAAGGCCCTGTTGTGCTTTACCGTTTCAATGCTAACAAACGTGATGGCGATGACGACGTCAATGTCCATATCGGGCGATGCCAGCTCGCTCAGCCCGCGCCAGTGGTACGTGTGCGGGGCGGCGAAGCAGGCCTGTAGCTGCGCGCGCACGCTTGCCACGGCATCCTCGTGCACCTTCCTCCGCTCACTGCCCAGGAGCAGCGCGGCCGCGCCGTCGCTGCGGGTGATGCGCAGCAGCTGCTCCACGTACCCGGACTCGAGCCACACCGCGGACGGGAAGCGGCAGTGCGGCAGCTGCAGCACGGCGAGCACGCGCGGGGGGCGGTTGGCGTGGGCGCTCTGATGCGGCTGCGGGGCCAGCAGCCGCTCCGCCTCGAGCACGACGCGCAGGCAGAAGCTATCCAGGCGCGTGGCGCCCTGCGCCGGGAGGTGGACCGCCGCGTAGGCGGGCCGCGTGTGCTGCTCGAGCGCACTGAACGGGCGCAGTGGCGTTCGGTGCTTCTCCGGCAGCCACAGGGCAAGTGCCTCGCCCCCCTTCTTCAGCGGAAAGCCGAGCAGGGTGTCGTCGTTCTTGGTCAGCTGCAGCAAGTTGATGTTCTTCGTGTTGGGCAGCAGGTTGGGGCACGCCTTGACCACGCACACCTCACTCACAAACGCAAGGAGCGTCCCCATGCTCGCCACCGTCGCGTGGAAGCGCATCGTTGTCTGCAAGTGGTCGGCCTTACGGTCCCACAGCGTGTACACGGACAGGGTGCTGTACAGCCACTGCGCCTCACTCACGTTGTCCGGCTCCGAGACCACGAGCGTGAAGAGGCCGCTGTCTAGCGTGTCCAGCGTATAGCGGTTGACGACGCTCGTCTCGACCAGACGGCGGCGGATGTCGGCCGCGACGTCGTCGTCCAATGTGGATACATGGCTCAGCAGCAGCGCGAAGTCCGCCAGCTCCTGGCGGTCCTGCGGGGAGAGCTGCTTGCGCGCGGCCGGGTCCTTGTCCGCCGACGCAGCATCCTGGCGAATGAGCTCCAGCGCCCCCGCAAGTGCCTTCATGCTCTTGAGGCGCCCGCTGCTATCGATGACCTCCAGCTTGTAATAGTACAAACCACAGCACACGTTGATGTGGGACGCGTTGCTCTTGCACAGGAAGTGCAGCTGCCGCTCCGTGGGCGGCTTGAGGTTGGATGGGCTAGTGCTGAAGGTGCGGTCCTTCTCCTCTGTGTCGGGCGGTACGTATCCCGTCGCAAACAAGGTCGTCCCGAGGGCAGACTGGTGCCGCGGCCCGCCGGAGCCGCCCGCTGGCGGGTTGGAAAACTTGATGTGAGTCAGCAAGATGCGTTCGCACAGCTCCGCGGTGTAGAAGGCCGCGGCTCGGATGCCGCCGTCCGTCGCGCTCATCAAGTCATCGATGTGCAGCTCCGCATCGAAGGAGAAGGAAAACTCGTGGGACGGGTACAGGAGCGGCGTGCGGACCTCGTTGGCGACGTAGGAGCGCCACAGCGTATTGAGCTGGTCGTTCAAGTCGGAGTGCTCCTTCAGCGTGGAGGGGGCCCCGCGCCCAGCGGCTGCGCCGTCACACTCCACATATTCCAGGCCACAGAGGGCATTATTCGCTTCGGTGTAGAGAAGCAGTTTTTTCCGTTCCGATATGCAAGCGGCGTCCTTCTTGAGGAGGGCCTGCATTTTTGAGGACTCTAAGTCCTCTGTTGGCTTCTCTTTACCCTGCTTTTTCTTAGACATGATGTAGATTTCTATACTAACAAATATATATATATATATATTATACGACCTTCGTGCGATCGTGAAGCTGCTAGGACGATGGCGGTGGTAGTTAAGAGAAAGAGAGGGGGGGGGGGGCGGAATAATAGATTGAGAGTAAGGAGGTGAAAACAAAACAACAACTACAAGAATAAAACAGAAAAGGCCACACGCAAAAGGAAAAAAAAAGTGTGGGAGGAGAAGTGATTGATGAATAAAACTCGTTCGAAAGGCGGAAAAGAAACTGCTAAAAAAATGATAAGAAGTGGTATAATAAAAAAGAAAAAACATCTCAAGTAAAGCAAAGGAACAGCGTTCAGAAAGCAGAACAGAACATACGGTTTGTTGTGTATAATTTATGTTTTGTTCGGTTTTTTAATCGAAATAAACGTGCACGTGCATCTGTACATCAGTGTTTTTTGCGGTTGCCATTCTCTGTAGCTAGACAACTGGTTCGTCTTCTTGCGTCGACAAACGGGTTGGGATTTTTGTCCCTCTCGCGTAGTACGCCTTCCGTTCCCACGGCGGCAGCACAATCATGGCAAGCGTCATGCGCCCCGTCGCGTAGTCCACGCCTAGTTGGACGACGGCCGTGTCGAACGCATGCAGCCGCTCGATGACCTTCTCCTTCGTGTGGGGGTCCGCGCCCCAGTCGAGCTCGAAGTACGGCGCCTCGTCCACGCCATTCTCGGTCTCCGTGCTGTTGTGAAGGTACTCCTCCACGCTGATCTCCTTCTCGTCCCCGTCCGGCTCCTTGGACGCCCCTTTAGCAGCCGCCGCGTCACGCGGTTTGGCGCCCGCCAGCTCCTCCGGCACCTCCACCTTGATGGGCGTGTACCGCTGCTTCGTGTCGAGAATGCCGACCTCCACATCCATCGCGATCTCTGCCGCGTAGAAGGTGATGGAGCGCGGCTTCAGCGTCAGCGCCATCACCTCCGTGTGGGTGTCCTTCGGAAAGCGCACCGGGTCGATCTCCGTCATGCGGTGGAGGGCGTTCAGATAGAGGCAGAAGTACAGCTCGCAGGACTGGTCGCCCGCGGACTTGGCCGCTTCCTTCCGGTCGTTCGCGTGCTGCGCGATCTCCTCCACCTCCCCGCAGTCGTACAGCAGGTGCTCCCGCTCCAGCCGGCTGGACGGCACGTACCGCTTCGCGGGCCCCGGCGCCGGCACCACCGCGTCGTCCGGCTGACTGGGCATCTCCATCTCGGATTCCTTCATGATGCGCTCAATTTCGAGCGCGACGAGCAGCTGCCGGTGGGCAATGATGTCCGTGTAGCGCCGGATGGGGGAGGTGAAGTGCGTGTACCACGAGAGGCCCAGCGCAAAGTGGGCCCGATAGGTGTGCTCCTCCACGCTGTTCGCCATGTACTCGGCCTTGCTCAGCGAGCACTTCATGAGGTGGCACAGCGCCTCGTACAGCGTGCTGCCTTTGGTGCGGTCCAGTGTTTGCTGCAGTGCCTTCGCAGAGGATCCGACAAGGGTCTGCTTGCACTCCTCGAGGCTCTTCTTCAGCTTCGCCAGCTTGTTCACCTCCGGCGGCGCATGGCGACGCAGCATCGCGCCCTCCGGGATGTACTGGATGATTTTCTGCGCGGTGCGCGTGTTCGCGAGCAGCATGAACTCTTCGACCAGCCAGTTCGCCTCAATCTGGTGCATCACAAAAAAGCCCTGCGGCGCCAGTCGCACATCCTTTTCCGCGAACGCAAAGCCAATTTTTGTGTTACCAATCGTCAACCTGCCTCGAGCCAGGCTCTTCGCGCGCGTGACCGAGGCCAGCTCGTACAGCAGCTTGATCGACTTGGACACCTTCCGCCGCAGCTCTTCCTCCGGGACACCGGACTTTTCACTCTCCAAGGACACATCGAAGTCCGTCGAATCGTGGTCAATGATTTCCTGCGCCTGCTCGTACGCGAGGCGGCAGCGGCTGCGGATGACGGACTGGCCGAACCACTCGTCCACCACATTGCCCTCCGGGTCCATTTCGAAGATGGACGAAAAGGCGAACTTATCCTCCGCGGGGTTGAGGCTACAGTAGTCCTCGCTCAGCTTGCGCGGCAGCATGGGCACCACCTTGTCGACGAAGTAGGTCGACGTCGACCGCTTGTGCGCCTCCAGGTCCATGGCGCACTCCTTCTCGACAAAGAAGGAGACGTCCGCAATGTGGACCCCGACGCGGTAGTTGCGGTTGGGCAGCCGCCGGATGCTCAGCGCATCGTCCAGGTCGCGCGCCGTGGCGGGGTCGATGGTGCACACGAACTCCTCCGAGCGCAGGTCGCGCCGCCCCATCGCCTGCAGCTCCGCCGCGCTCGGTATCACGAAGTCGCTCGGCACGCACGCCTCCACGTCGTCCGGGAAGGTCTCCGGTGCAATCCCGTTCAGGTGCGAGATCGCGATGTTGTTGCTCTCCGCCGAGTTGGCGTCGCCAAGGGAGCAGTGCACAGTGGCGTTCAACATGTCGCCCTTGTAGACGCTGAAGGTGCCGTCGCCCTCACAGGTGAGCCTCAGCAAGAGCAGGTGGTCCGCAATGTTCGCCTGCAGACTCACGGGGATGTGTTTGCCCTGCACAACCACCTGCGGCATGGACCTGTCGTACAGCCTAAACCGATAGTAGTAATCCGACTTGAGCATGTTCTGCCCGGGCCGCACCACGCCGGGGGCGAGGCGGCCGATCTGGAACACGTTGCGATTGCGATAGAGCACGCGAACCACCTTGGCGACGGCCTGCTGCCCGTGGGGCCACGCCGGCACGCGCGTGCTGTGCATGAGCGCGCTGAGCTCCGCCTCCACCGGCACGGTCGTCTTCCGCTTATCCGTCGTAATCCGTATGTCCTGGACGGCGCGGCCGTCCGGAAGCTGCCGGTTCATCTCCAGCATGCCCTCCGCCTCGTCCTTGAGCGTGGGGTCCGCGGCGGCGTCGGGGACCGCTTCCGTGCGCTTGTCGTCGTACCCCTCAATGCGCACGGCGACCACGTCGCCATTCATCGCCTCGCCGCGCCGCTCCTTTGTGTTCACGACAATGCTGCCGGGGTAGTAGGCCTTGTTGGTCACGAAGCAGAGAGGGACGCTCCACTGGGAGTAGAAGCGCAGCTTCCCGATGAAAATGGTTCCCTCGCGGACGCCCTTCTCCAGCTCCGGGTCCGAGCCGACCGTGTACGTCAGCTTCACACTCTCTTTCGCTTCCATCTCTGCACAACACGCGCGTGGGAGGAAAATGACAGAAGATAATCTACAAACTAAGAAAGATAATAGGGGTATGAGAAAGAGCTAAATCGGCTTTGCTTTTCTTGTTTCTAAATAGGAGTCGTAGAGGCGGTAGAACAGCGGGTAGTGTAGAAACGCGGATCCATCAGTACAACGCGTGAATGGGGAACGGTGCCGCACTGCTCGGAACGCTTTTGCGTGTAGTATGTACAGAACGCATGTATGATAACCATATTCGTTGGTGAAAAAAAAAAGAGTATACTGTACACGTCAATTATCTAAAAAGGTGTCCAAATCCAACGGTTCCTCCTCCTTGACATAGGACTTGAATAAGTCCAACGCCGTGTCACGCACCTCAGTGGGAGCGGCGGCCGGCACGTGCGGCTTTGCGTCGTAGGCCTCGCCGCGCAGACCAGCTTCGATAATGCGCAGCACTCGCTCCTGGTAGGTGTGCGACTTACCCTCCCTGACACCGCCGACCAAGTCTGCTTCATAGACACAGATTTGGAGCTGCTGGCGTACGGCGGTGGCCGCCTCGGGCAGGCGCTTCCTGTGCGTGGACACCATAAACGCGCCCGCGGTGTCCGCCCGCTCCACCAAGTACTCGACGGCCATAGTCGCGAGAGGCCGCATGCACGCATCCTCCACGGCAAGGCCCTGCGGCGACGGGATGGTGGGCGGCTCGCCGCCCCGCGCGGCGTTGTGGCGCCCGCCTAGCTCCTGCCCCATGACATGCTCCACGACCACGTGGCAGAGCTTCGCCGACTCCGCCTCCATCGCTAGAAGCTTCTTCGCCCTCCTTGCCTGTAGGAGACTCGCCTGCTCCGCCTTGAGGGCGTCCTGATCCAGCTGCAGCTGCAGCTGGTCCACGCCGGACGGCACTTCGTGCTTCGTCGCCTTCGCCGCGTGCTCACGCTCCTCTGCGGGCTTCCGCTCCTTCTTCTTTCGGCCACTGCTCTGCAGTCCATCCAGAGCCGTTTTTGTAGAGAGAAGCAGATCGTTGATGTCGTCCATAGCTCTCTACTTATAGGTGTTGTATGTATGTGAATGAGTTTGCGTATGTATGTACTAGCTGAGAAAGTAACACACCGAGAGTGGAGACAGCGGGAGACCAAGAGTAATACGTACGTGTGCAACTTGACAGATGTGGAACAAGCACCAGCGACCACTACCGCACGAACATGATGGCTCAAATATGACGGAAGAAAAGAAAAAGTATCTGCTTCGTGTACATGTGAGGAAAACAGCATAGCACGGCGACACTCACGCACGTCACACCCAGCGAACAAGGTCCAGGAGCCTTCCCTCACCCTCCTTTGGGCCCTCACGAGGAGAGTCCTCCGCACACTGCGCAGCGCCACGCTCAATGCTGTGCAGCACCCGAAGCAGGTCCTGCCGCCGTTGGCCACTGTGCTCCGTCATGGCATCTGGCGCTGGTGCACAGTGCGGCGCGTTCTCAAGATAGCGGAGAAGGAGGAGGAGCTCCTTCCACAACAGCGGATGGCAGCCGTTCAACGCAAAGGCACGTGCTCGAAGCAGCCGAAACGGCTCCTGTCGTGTATTCAGGCACGGGATGGACACCTTGTTGGTTGCATCGAGCTGGCGCGCAGTGTCTTCGAGTGCAACCGTCTCAAAAATGTCTTCGGGCTCTAAGTCCTCTGCCCGTGTGCAGGAGCAGGGCCGCTTCTTCGCCCACCCGCTCCCTCCAGCACCCGCTTCCGACAGGGGCGCCGTCTGCCGCAACGCGTCGCAGCGCTCGTTGCACTCGTGCAGCTCCTTTTCAGCGCCGTCTAGGCGGAGCTGCATCTGTGCCGTGGCTTCAATCAGATGAAGACGGTGTTGTGCCATGTTCATGTAAAGGTCAATACTATCCGTTTCGGGTCCCGCTAAAGCTGCTAGTTCACTTGTAAGAGCTGTCCGTCGCGCTGCGCTAGGTTCTCCTTCTTGCGGGAGCGCGGTGGGTGCGCACGGCGGCAAGGCGACGCACGTCGATGAGCAGCTTGCCATCTTGCTCGGTGGCGCAGGGGCTTCCGCCCGGACGGAGAACAGCAGTGCGGCCCACAGTGCACCTTCCTCGCTGCGCACGCAGGTACGGGCCGCGTTCTCCATGCACTGCAGTGCATGCGCTTGTGCTGCCCAATACTCGTTTCGCAAAGGAGTGTTCTTCTTGAGTGTTTCACCTGTCGAGCCACCCCTGTTGACCGGGGCACAGTGTTCCTGCGTGACCTCATCCCTCGCTAGCCGAGTACACTGCTCAGTTACCTTCGGCACTTGTATGACTTGCACTGCGGGACGGAACTCCGTTCGTACGGCAGTGGGAGGAGTGGGGGTGCCCACTTCCGGTGCGACTGTTGGAGCTGCGTCCAGCGGCGAAGGCTGGAGCGCACGCTCCCCACACGCATGTCGTGGCGACACAGCGTATCCCCTCGTGTGGGACTTGAAGGCACTCTCTATGGTATCCAGATGGTCCATTGATTCTCTAGTCTTCGCAATGCTATTGAGCAGCCTGGTAATGCGCATTCTCTTTGCATCGAGTTGATCCACACCTCGCACATCAAAAAGAGAAGTCGGCTGCATCCCTACACACCAGCGCAAAAAAAAAAGGGGGGGGATGAAAAGGAGGAGAGAAGTAGATATTAAAACACGACAGGGTACATGAGAGAAGGAGTACACATTGTGTTATAGACACGCAGTCGTCTACAAAAGCATCCCAGGTGATCATTAGGATCTTCTTGTGTTTTGTTTAGTGCTTAAGAAGGAAAGAGAAATTAGTCCGATTAGTTATACGTGGGTTTTTTTTAGAGTTTTTTTGCTTATGGTTATATCGTGTATTTATGCATGTGCAGAGGCAATACGAGGGTCGGAGAAGTGGAGTGCACACAAACACACACACACGCAAAAGAGAACAGGTAAATTAAGAAAAGAGTGAAAGAGGTGACGCTAATGGTCTGTCATTTGTCTCCTCATGTACAACGAGAACACCGTGCTAAGGGGTGCCACAGCGTAGGAGGGTTCGTGCAGCACCTCCTGCACCCAGCGGTTCGCACTCGCCCCGCGCTTCGCCTCTGCGGTCAGCGTGTGAGTATCCGGGCCCGCCGCGCCGGCATCCTCGGCCGCGCGGAAGTAGGTGCGCAGGGACGTGTCCTGGTACGAGTCGTCTACCGCGTGCGCCCGCATCTGCTCCACCGTCGCCTGCTTGTCCTGGATCGAGACGTTGAGCACGCGAAACCCGTTCGCGCGATCCACCACCGCCACGCGGCCGCTGCCGCCTGGAAGCGCGGCGATGTGCGTGATGGAGCCTAATTGTGCCGACTTGGATGTGCCCACCAGCCACCCGAGGTTCGCCGTGTCGCCGCTGATCTCGAGGAAGTGTCCGGTGGCGTCCGCCACGAGCACGGAGTGGTCCGTGAAGGGGCAGAGCGCGGTCAGCTCCTCCGTGTGTGTAAAGACAACGGGCTGCTCCGCGCAGCTGGCCAAGTTCCACAAGTACACGTGCTTGCCTTGGCGCGCCACAACGACCTTGCTACTGTCGAGCAACAGCACGTCCTGCAGCGCCTCGGTGGTTATGTTCTGGTACAGGCGCACGACGCAAGGCAGGTCGTAACCGGGCCGGCAGTTCTGGATGCTGTACACGCCAATGACATCGTCTGCCACGAAGCAGAGCGATCCGTCCGCGGAAAGAGTGAAAGAACTGACGCGGGAAGACGAGGTGGGGGAGGTCGACTGATTGCGCCACGTCCGGTTGCGCCCTTTCAGCGCATCGTTCGCGTCCTCCTCGGCCTCCTCCCAACACTTGAGACTATCGCCGCTGAGTGTAAAGACACGCTGGTTCGCCTTGTCGATCTGCATGGCAACCACCTCGCTCTGGTGAGGGGAGTAGATGGTCTGTGAGGTGACGTGCTTCTTCATCTTGGCGTCGTACGCCCAGAAGCGTAGAAGAGAAGGCAGCGTCGTGCCCGCAAAGTGCTCGTAGGTGACAATGACGCGACCGTCGCGCAGCATACCGGCAAACTGAATACCGTGGCGCGGCGGGGTGGGGATGGTCTCCATCTGCGAGCTAATGTGCAAGGTGTAGATCGACTGCTGCGTGACAGGGTCGCACACGCGCAGGATACTATTCAGCCCCGTGAGGATGACGACCGGCTGCCCCCTAAACTGCTCCACGACCACGCCGGTGCAGTTATCGCCGCATGACCACTCAATACCGTCCACCGACTTCTCGACACGCATTTGGAGGAGGTCGACGACGGCCAGCGTGGCGTTCTCGCAGGCGAGCAGCACCTCGCTGCCCTTCGTCACCGAGGGCACGATGCAGCGAATGCTGCCCAGGCGGATCGGAATCTTCTTGTGCGTGAGGGACGTCAGGTTCCAGACCAACAGGATCGACTCGAGCGCACCCGTGTACACCGTCGCGCCATCCACCGAGAACTGTATGCCTGAGAGCGGCGTGTGGTGCCAGTGGTCCGAGAAGTAATGGTTGTCCTCCACATTAGCGAAGTACAGGAATTCACCGCGCGCCCCGCCGACCGCGACGGCGTTCTCGACCGGACTGCACGCGATGCTCTGCAGATCCACTTGGAGCGCCATCTGCCTCACCACGCGCGCCGCGGGCGCGTCACCCATGGCAGCGATGCTGCTGGTGCAGTACTGCAGCCATCGCTGGCCCGGCTCGCCCGCCACCACGAGCCCCGTCCGCTTCCCTACAGCCACCACCACCTTGTCCGACGCGTGGCCAAACTGGAACAGGTCCGACGCGGTGGGGCTGGAGCCGCGCAGGGGTGCCTGGCACACGCCCTCCGACGTCAGCAGCACGGCCTGCAGTTGGCCCTCGGACTCGTGAAAGTGCGCCTCGCGCAGTGTCTCGCTGTGGAGCTCAATCGTGCAACTCGACACGATGCGGATGCTGTCCAGGGCGATGGTGTACCAGTTCGCCTGCGCGTCGATCACGTGGAGCAGCGCCTCCTTCGCGGAGACGTGCTGAATGTGAATACCGCAAATCTTCCTTCCATTGAATCGCTCTACGCGAAATTTACTGAGCGACTTGGGCGCAAAAAAGGACACCGCCGTGTCCTCAGCGACGCACACAGCCGTCGAGCAAAAAGCGAACAGGTGGGCGGAGGCCATGGCGTGGCGGATTCTACCTGAAGGCCCTTCTGCAAGATGGGAGAAGAAACAACAAGAACAACAAAAAAAAATGAAACCTAATGGCTTGTAGTGGAGATCGAAAGGGGGACAAGACGGCAATAGTAATAGCTTCAACCTGGCGCAAACTGGTCGTCGCAGACAACGAGAACAAGGAATAGCACAAATAAACAGTGGTTGCTACACACTTACAAACTAGAAAACAGGCACAGTGAGCTTAAAAAAAAAACAGAGAAAGTAATTATAGATGCTATTAAATCGGTTAACAATGGTACGAAAAACACCCAACCGAGGGGAAGAAAGGGGGGAAAATGTCGAATTCTATAAAAAGGTTTAACCCAGACTATATGTGTTTATCTGTTTTTTGTCTTTTACGTGGATGTCTTTTCTTTTGCCCCTCAACTCTCTTTCCCCAGTATTTACGGAAGCTCATTGGTCCCATACTGCTGCCGTTTCTTGCCCCTGTTTAGCGGCTGGATCTCCTCGGGGCTCACCACAAAGGCGGGTGCGCGGCAGCAGCACAGCTTCAGCAGCAGTAGGAACACAAAGCACGTGAGGACACTAAATGCGACACTCTGCTTTGGGTGAGTCCTGACATACGCAACCACATCATCGACGCTATTGCTCAACTTGGCCTTGGCTTCCTCAGCAATACCTCCCTCATTGGAGGAGTCTTTTGGCGACCCCTGATCGCCCTTCGACTTCTTTCCTTTGGTGTCGGTGCTGCTTCTCCTGGGCCTCTTGGTAGTCGTCCTCCTCGGAGCGGATGTGGTCGTCGTGGTCGTCGTGGTGAGCTCTTCTTTCGGCAGCGGCTGCACCTCGGTCGCATTGAGCGTCGTATTCAACGAAGAATCGCCGGAGTCACTCTCCGGAAGACTGCTGCCACTCATGGAGGCACTGTCATTGGCACTGCTCTCACTGGTGTTACCGCTACTCTCACTGATGTTTTCACTGTTCCCATTGACACGGTCGCTGCTTTCGCTGACATTGGCACTGCTCTCATTGGCGCTTTCGCTGCCACTTTCGCTGCTGCTGCTGCTGCTACTGTTACTGCTGCTGCTGCTGCTGCTGCTGCTTTGGGATGTACTGACACTCGAAGTGTCATTTGTGTTGCGCACCGCCGGCATATAGTGCGAGTACAAATCGGATTCGCTGCCGGTATCGGAGCTCTCATCGTCAGAGAGACTAGAGCTACTTTCTGAACCATATGCATTCGTGTCTGTGTTCATTGCATAGTCCAACTGCGAACGGGAGTTGTTGCTGACATCGCCCGATTCGCTCGCACTGTCCGCGGAGATCGTCGCATTTTCACTATCCTCATCGTCGTCCAGCATGTAAACGTCCATTTGAAGTGAGCTCTTGCGAACGCGCGGCTTTGGAGGAGTGCTTGACACAATCGTCTTCGCGTGCGACGTCTCCCACGCATCCTCCAGATTACCCATCGCGTAGTCCGTCTTCGTCTCCACAGCGTCGATAAAACGGTAAATGCGGCGGCTGTTGATGGACTGCGGCGGCCGCGTGTTGCCGTAGCGCTGAAAGTTGTTGGGCATGTTGGAGTCGAGCGCGTCGCGAAGCTTGCCCAGCGCCAGGCGCGAGATGAGCACCGGCGTCGACATCACGACCCACAGCACCTCCTCCGTGCACGGCGGGTACGTCTGCGACCCCTCGTACATCAGATAGTTCTCGCTCCTCGGCAGGAAGCTCCCCATGGACAGATCCTCCGCCAGGGTGCAGGTGGTCTGCGAGTGGATCGGCGGGAGCCGACCCTCCACAAGCATGTGCCGCAGCGCGCGGACGGAGGTCGAGTTGATGGAGGACGACGCCTTGAGCATGACGCCGACGATGAGCGAGCGCGACTTGGTCGGCACCGCGGGGTCGGCCAGGAACTCCATGTGCAGCTCCACCTCCGGGCTCAGCATACGAAACCGATGCTCCGCGGGGAGGTGGAAATGGATGTTGCTGAAGTAGTAGCGCGAGCTCCGGTCGCGCGGGTCCACGACGCTGCATGTGCTGAACTCGCCCGGGACGGTGTCGGGCCGCTCCAGCGTCACGTTGATCATGAAGCCAAGGTTGATGATGCGCAGGTTGGTGGTCTCGCTCTTGAAGAGGCACTGCGGCGAGAACTCCAGGCGCACCAAGTTGCTGACAACCACCTCGGAGGGGTCCACGTTGGCGAAGGAGATGGGGCTCTGCCGGCGGCCGACCTTGCACACCTTGGGCCAGTTCTCGAAGGTGGAGTAGTCCCAGTCCTGCTCAAACACGTAGTCCACCGCCGCCACGTGGGCAATCGCGCAGAGCACGGCAACGAGGAGAAAAAGCAGCTTCATCACACAATGCGAAGTCCGAAGGGTGGAGCTGTACGGTTCGGAAAGCACAGCAACGGGCGAAAGTGAAAGAAAAAAAAGAAAAAAGTATCGATATTAAGCAAAAATGTATCGTAAGCAACGAGTAGCCTTCAAGACCGATGTGAAAAAAAAAAGGAAAATAAGCAAGGAAGGAGAGCAGCCAAATCATAGATGCATGGAGAGAAGAGGACATGCAAGTACACTGCCGGACGCGATATGGGAAACACTCGTGATAAATAGCACCAAGAAGTGTGCACGCTTGTAAACTCCGTATTAGTATTATGTTTTTTTTTACCAGAAGGTAGATCGATAGTATCAAAAGAAGATGCATTACGTAAACGCACAGATAGAGATAGCATCAAATTAAAGTGCAACAACGACAAAAAAGACTGGCATGTATGAACAAGTGCAACTTTTTTTTTTCCTTCCCTTGTCCCATTTGCAAAACGCATGTACACACACGGTTAATTCACGTTCACTCCCACGCTCTGGGCCGTACCGTATGTCTTCTGGGCGGCCTCCCGCCTCTGCTGGAGGAAGTTGCGGCGCGACGAGCTGCCCTCTGTGCAAGACGCCTCGTTGTTCTCCTCCTTGGCGTGACCCGCGGGCGCGCCGCGCGCCTGCACCAGACCCGCCAGCTCGCCCACCTCCGGCTCCTGCTGGGCCTGGGCCTCGCGATACTTCATAAAGCAGTTCATGAGGTAGACGGAGCCCACCGTCACTACAGCAAAGAGGGCAAACCAGCCGAAGATATTGAGCACTGAAAGTTGAGACAGACTGTCCGTGATGGAACGCGGCACCTCGGAGTCGGTTGCCGTGGGGTACGCATTAGCACTGGACATGGTAGAAGCACAAAAGAATAAAAACAAAAATAGCAATAATATCAATTTGGTTTACACTGACCGAGAAAATATGGGGGGAAAAAAAGGGGCGGGTATCGAAAGAGAGAGAGAGAGAGGAGGGGAGGGGGGGGGAAGGTAAGTAGTAC
>AUXH01000446.1:0-16117 GCA_000482145.1 Strigomonas culicis | reverse complement strand
ACACGCATGCAGCACAATTGGCTGCCTGACAGACCTTCTCCGTGCACGTGCCGTCGCTCTTCAGCTTGTAGTTTGTGCTGCAGTTCTGGCACACGCTGCCCTTCTCCGTCACACACGTGTCGCAGTTCGCGACGCTGCACGTCATGGCCTCACACGACACGTTGTCCGCACCGCGCTTGTAGTTGCCCGTACACACCTCGCACTTGTCCTCCGTGTCAAAGACGCAGGTCGCACAATTAGCCACGCCGCACACCTTCGCCGTGCACGTGATGTTGTCGCTGTCCAGCTTGTACCCGGCGTCGCACACAGTGCAGTTGTGCTCCGAGTCGAACACGCACGCGGAGCAGTGGTCCGCCGTGCAGCCCTTCGCCACGCACGTCGTGCTGTTCAGCTTGTAGCCAGCATCGCACTCCGTGCACTGCGTGGACGACATGGCCATGCACGTCGTGCAGTGCGGCACATCGCACGTCACCTCCGCGTCCGCCGCGTTGTAGTTCACGTAGTACGAGACAGGGTCCATCACCTGTGTGCAGTAGGGGCCGTACGTGCCACTGCCACAGACGCACGACGAGCGTTCCCAGGTGTCCAAGATCTCCCACGATGCACTCGAAAAGCCCGGGCGCGCACAGAATACAGAGGAAGGCGATCCGATCGTTTCCGTGTAATTAGGGCTTCCCGTTTTTTCCGTTACATTGCCATAGGCATCGAGGAAGTAATACGTGGTGATGTAATTAGTCGTGAGATCAGAGAGGGACGTCATGAGAGTGCCATTCAATGTTATGTTACCCGCCCAGATGGCTTTTTGGGTACCAGCGGTCGTTGGCATCTTTGTGGTGCGCCCCATCGACACAACATTAATGTGCATGAACGAGTAATAGGAGTAGGTCGTGGCACGAGGCAGTGCAGATCCGCTGCCGATAAAGGTGCTGTCCACCGTAATGCCGTAAAAAATGATATTTCCGGTAGTAGAAAACTCCGTAGCGTCCAGACCGGCAGCGTAGATAAACGGCTGGCCGCCCACCGAGGTGCAGTTGGATATGCGAAGAACACCGCCGTTCGATCCACTGAAGAATCGCCCCGTCTGTTCGCTCCGCAAAAACTCGCCGGTGCAGCTCACGCACGTGGCCACATCGATGGCAATGAGTCCATTGTACACGTCCAGACAGTACACTGAGGACGTGCACTGGGGTAAGACTTGGTGCAGGATGTGCGCAGCGTAAGTGGCATGCGTGTTCACCATGTAAAAACCACTGTTGGACTTGACAAGTTGGCGGTTCTCCCCACCAAAGAGAAGCACGTCTCCTCCATCGCCATCCTCATCCCATGTCACGGTCGTCTCCAGAATATACACCACAACGTGGTTATCCGGCACAATGTTTCGAAAGTCAAACAACGGAGTGGTGTCCTGCATCGTGGCGGAAGTGTATGAGACCGTCATGGTAGAGTATGGTGGGTAGTATCCAGTGATCAGAATCGTAGCGTTGTTGACAGTCGTCTGTGCCATGGTCAGGTTGAACACCGGAATGGAGGTGCTTGAAACAGAGCTGGCAAACGCCGTGAAGCCGATGCCGTTCCCTTGGATTGTGCAGTCCGTGATGTAGTTCAGTGAAGTCTTTGACGAAGTCGTCATGGTGCTCACGTTGTATACAGAACCGTTGACAACTTCATCCGACAAGGAAAAACTACCGTCGATGGAGATCACAGTTTGTGCCGCTAGAGAGGTACAC
Organism: Strigomonas culicis; assembly: GCA_000482145.1. NCBI lineage: Eukaryota > Euglenozoa > Kinetoplastea > Trypanosomatida > Trypanosomatidae > Strigomonas > Strigomonas culicis. Next base: position 14,390 of record AUXH01000446.1, on the reverse strand, counting down.
ACCACAGAAAGACAGAACAGCAGTATAGCGAGTGTCGCAAACGAGACAGCCACTTGCGGCGAACGTATGCGCATGTGGGAAGATGCGGACATTCTGGGGCACCCGGAAAGGACTGAGAGAGGAAAACAGGAAGAGAAAAAAAAAACAGGTAAAAGGTGAAGATAGGGAAAGTGAGGGAAGGGAGATAGTATGAAGGGGGAAGAAAGCATACACATAACATGGTCAAGAAGAGAGCGAGGGACAAACAAACGGTTTAAACAAAAAATAACTCATTTCAGTAACATGTAGAGTGAGTTTACGGTAGCAGGTGCCCTTCCATGAAATGGAAATGACGTAAGAAAAAATAGAGTATCTAGATGCGGTCGGAGAGACCGAATCAAGCGCCTTGACCCCGATTAACATATAAGCATCATTAGTGTTAATTTTGCAATCACTGTGTTGGCAGAGACGGATCGCTCGTGTCGCGTCGCGACCCAGCTCACTGCTGCCACCGATGCCCAACAGATTAAATTTGGAGTCACTGCCATAACAACAAAAAAAAAAGGTACTGCGACCGCTCTCCGACATGTGTTGCAAGTCCCATCTCTCGATCGGAAAGGAAAATGCAACTAACAAAACAGCAGGAGTCTGTAGACGAGGGGGATCAGAGAGATGTGCACAACAATGAGCATTCCTCAGTGTCTGTGAAGATAATAACCAATCTTACATACATAGATTCTAATACACAGAGAAAAAACAGTATGGATAAATACAGTTTTTTTTTTGACGGAACTAGTATCTGTACAACCTCATCGCTTTATCCTATGCGCATAGACATTTCACCCTTGTTGCATTGCGGCAGTCATGAAAGACCTCCTACAGATAGATCATTGCTAGTCTTCTGCAAAACGTAGCGATAGCCTTCCCGAAGACACGAGTATATGAAATAGGCATCGCAATGGATCAATGAAATTTCGTGGAACGACAGCTGTTCAGGCATTGTAGGCAGTTTTCCCGTGAAGAAGAACCACCTACTCCGTCAGTAGAACATACAGTAAGGCTGGAGGAGAGTGAGAGACGGATGACTCCCACTGTGCCTACACAGAAACGGATGAAATTATCTAGTTGATACTCTTCGTCCTACTATAGAATATTTCTATATCATCATGTATCGTAATAGAAACAACTAGGAAGTATTAGTGAATAAATTAATGTGAAATGAAAGATGTAAGACAGATGTAGGTGAAGAAAAGCTTTACTGAGGGATAGGAAGAACATGTCCATGAAGAAAAAAAGAAAAAAAAGTAGAGAAGAATAGAGAGAATCAATCAAGAATCGAATTCACACATAGTACAACGCCTATTATGTAACCAAAATCATTTGAAGATTGTTACTACATTTGTAAAATAAGAAAAAAAAAAAACAATGAAGCTCATGTATACATATAGATCTTCCTCAAGAAAAGTAACCAGACAGAGTATGGAACAAACTCGGCATGAGTCGAAAACACATACACCTTGAGAAATACGTACGAAAAATGAGTGTAAGAAAAAAAAGCTCTTCTATATAAATGACGCAAACAGGCACGAGCTCGTAAAAAAATTGTTTGTAGTAAGAAGTATGCATTAGCAAACTCTTCAGTGGGCACGTCGTTTATAGTGTTAATGCTAATCATATTCACGACAGCTCCAAAACACAGGCTCATCGTTCTCTTTGATGCACAAAACATCCCTCTCAACAGCACTACAGTCAATCTCCATGAAGGAGGAAACAAGGACTTGTTTCAGTAACTTCAGTGTTTCTAATCCAGTCAAGCGGTGCAGTTGTTCACACCCGCACACATTGATATACTCTAGTTGTGCGCACTGGCGAAGTGGAGTCAGATCACTCACACTTGTTCGCCACAGATCTAGACCAACTAAGGACCTCAAATCCTTCAACGCACACAAAGAGGACACTCGGTGACAGTGGCACAGGTCTAACCACTTTAACAACGAGCAATGAGCCAGGGAATGCAGATCCTCCACAACCGTGCCACTGAGGTCCAGCGTCTCTAGAACCCTCATTCCCGACAGTGGTGCAACGCATCGCACAGCGCTGCATCCATTCAGCCGGAGATCCTTCATGAGCAAGCACTCACTTAGCGGTACAAGATCCTCCACAGCCGTGCCACTGAGATCCAGTGCCCTCAGAGCATCCATTGCAAAAAGTGGTGCAATACTCTGCACAGCACGGCAATTCTTCAGAACCAACGTCTCCATCAGTTGGCAGCCGACTAATGGTGCCAAATCCTCCACAGTTGTGCCACTGAGATTCAGCATCTCGAGAGCATTCATGTCTGACAGTGGTTCAACGCTCTGCACATGGCTGCAACTAGTAAGCGAGAGGCTCTTCATCAGATGGCAGCCAGTTAGTGATTCAAGATCCTCCACAGTAGTGTCACTGAGGTCCAGCAGCTCCAGGTCCGCTAAGGTGAAGAGCGGTGCAATGGTCTGCAGAGCACGGCAGTCGTTCAGCCACAACTTTTTTATCATAGGGCAGTTATACAGTGGTGAAAGATCTTCCACAGCCGTTCCACTGAGGTCCAGTGTCTCGAGTTCGTCCATAGCAGACAACAGCGCTATGCTCCGCACATGACGACATCTACCCAGGGCAAGGTTTCTCAGCCATTGGCAACCAGCAAGTGGTGCAAGATCCTCCACAGCCGTGCCACTGAGGTCCAGTGCCTCCAGAGCGTACATGGCACAGAGTGACTCAACACTCTGCACCGCACAGCAATTCTTCACGTTCAAGGACTTCATCAGTTCGCAGCCGGCTAGTGGGGAAAGATCTTCTACAGCCGTACCGCTGAGATCCAGCACTTCAAGGGCCTCCAGGCTACACAGTGGCGCAGCGCTCCGCACAGCACCGCATCCATTCAGCCGGAGATCCTTCATGAGCAAGCACTCACTTAGTGGAGCAAGATCTTCCACGCCCGTGCCACTGATGTCAAGCTTCTCCAGGGCTTTCATTTCTGAGAGCTCCGCAACGCTCCGCACAGCAACGCATCCATTCAGTCCGAGCTTTTTCGTCAGCAAACAGCATGCAAGTGGTGCCAGATTCTCCACACTCGTTCCACTCAAATCCAGCTTCTCAAGGGCCCCCATGCCAGACAGCGCTGCGATGCTGCACACAGCACGGCAATCTCTCAGGTCCATATCTCTCATTGAAACGCACCCTGTGATTACTGTCAAGTCCTCCACACCAGTGCCGCTCAGATTTAGTACCTCAAGAGACCCTATGCCAGATAGCGGTGCGAGGCTGCGAACACCGGCGCATCCCTGCAAGATCAGTTGCTTCAGCAGCACGCAGCCGGCTAGCGGGGCAACATCCGCCACACCGGTGCCACTCAGATTTAGTACCTCAAGAGACCCTATGCCAGATAGCGGTGCGAGGCTGCGAACACCGGCGCATCCCTGCAAGATCAGTTGCTTCAGCAGCACGCAGCCGGCTAGCGGGGCAACATCCGCCACACCGGTGTCACTCAAATCCAGCTCCTCAAGGGCCCCCATTCCAGACAGCGGTGCGATGCTGCACACAGCACGGCAACCTTTCAACAACAACTGCGTCACCAGATGGCAACCGGCTAGAGGTGCTAGATCCTCTACAGACGTGCCACTGAGGTCCAGTGTCTCTAGAACCCTCATGCCGGACAGTGGAGCAATGCTGCGTACCTCATGACAATCCTTCAAGGACAACCTCTTCATCAGCACGCAGCTGGCTAGTGGTGCAAGATCATACACAGCCGTGTAAGCGAGAAACAGTAGCTGTAGGTTCCACATTGATTCTAACAACTCTATACGATGAACATTTTCACACCTTCTAAGATTCAAATGTGTCAAGGCTGTACATTTTTCTAGAGGGGTAAGATCTACCACACGTGTCTTGCTGAGGTCGATATGCTTTAGATGCCTCGCCTCGCTTAGAATGGGCATACTCTCTACGTGAGTTCCGCTCAGATTGACTACAAGAAGTGAAGGGAGATCTTTCAAGTTGGCAAAGTCTATCACGTGAATACACCGATGCAAATTGACTGTTCGCAGGAAAGTGCACTTCTCCAGTCCGTTGAGGTTGGTCACGCTGGAGTCGGCCAAGTCAATGCACTCCAGTCTCCACGCACCTTCAATACCAACAAGTGTCTTTAGCTTCTGGCAAAAGCGGAACTGAATCATGTGTAAGCGCTCAAGATGTCTACAATAGCGCAGCCACTTGAGGTCTTTTATGTTCGTGTAGCTCAAGTCCAGCTCCTCCAGATGAGAAAATCGCTCCAAACCCTCAAGAGAGAAGAGGTTCTTGCATGCCGGTATGCCCAGCTTGCGCAAGTGCACACACTTAGCGAGAGCCTCCAGTATATCTATGCACCTGTACGCGTCGCCGTCATCCATCCTCAGTTCCAGCAAGTGGGTGTAAAGGGGCACATTGGAAGGGAGCACAGGCGTGTCCGTGAGCAGCAAGTCCAGCACACGGCGCACACCTTGGGGCTTGTTTTGCTCCATGTGCTGAAGTTCTATGGCACGTGGCTGTGTCATCTGCAGCCACCAGAGCATGTACTCCAGTCGCCTGATATCATGCACGCTCATGATGCAGAGAGGGTAGTCCGGCCGTGCTGCCTCTCTCACAAAATGCACCGCATGGGCCAAACCGGTGGTGCCGACACGCAGTACCTTGACCTCTCTTTTCAGTCGCACAGAGTCATTGTCGTCGTCGCTGTTACTATCCTGCAAGGGATCTGCTTCTGCGTCGTATCGGGTTTCTGTCACTTCGTCCACAGCGCCGTGCAGCTCACCCAGGGCTCTGGCGTTGAGCGACGAGGCGAGCAGGGCGTACGGCACCTGCGGCATGTACTCGACGACCAGCTGCACACTGGCCTCCATGAGGGGTGTCCACCAATTAAGGAGATCTGTCATTTCCAAGAAATCAAAGGGTTGCTAGTTCAATAATGATATGCTAATCACACATAGATGTAATAGCTTCATTCAAGATACAAGAGTAGGGGATAAAAATGAGATGTTGTGTACCATAGCTATATACGCATGAAAAGAGAATGATGCGTCAAGATACACTCCTCGCTGGACAACCTTCTACGCACGTTGAGGGTAACGCCGCACCCTCTCATTACACATCAGACGAGCGAATACCTATCCCATCATCAAAATCGCATGGATGTACAAACCACAGTCCGAGACCAAAGCAGTATTTGAATGAGAAGCGGCATGCAAAAAGCAAGGTAATAATGAGCAAAAAAAAAGGAGAAAAGGGTGGGATGGAGAGTCAGAAACACAGAACAAACTAACCCGTTCGTGTTGCTATGCGAAAAGAAAAAGATTCACACTCCATATGAACAGTAGAATCCCTCAATAATAAACAATAACATATGTTGAGTTGCACAGAAAAAAAAAAGCAGAAAGAGGTTTATCCTTCTTGTAGCAAGTTACGTGAGGACAGATTTTTTTTAAAAAAAAAAGGGGTGCGCTCATTGAACACACAAACAATGAGGCCGGTACTGTGCGAATAAAACTGTTGGAAGGTAGAATGTTGAGCATAACAACTAGGTTGTGGCCCATGGTCACGGTCAGCGTGCAACTGTTTCAGAAAGCACAACAGTGATTACGCTGCACAAAAATGGTGATGCCGAGGCGCAGACACAGCTGCTGCTCTCGCGGTAGTCTGCTGGACAAGCATGTGCAGCGTGCGGCAATACGCTATGATGATGTAGAACACTGTTCATAGTGAGCGTCCACCCGCTCACGAACTGTCACGAGAGAGGCTACTGACTTGTTGAAAAATTCTCTTGACGGTGCTTTGCGTGATAGAGTACTGACCAGTCCAAAGAGGCCGCAGACAGTCGCTCCAATTCCTCTTCTCTAACGTCAACCGATACAGCAATAAAACACGTGCAAATCGTGCGCACTGCCAGTACGCTAGAGGCGAAACAAAGAAGGCGTAAAAAAAAAACCGTCAGATGTACGAAACAGCATGATGCTGCTGGCATCTTTCTTGTAAGTTGGCTCGAAGCCGAATACTTTTTGTTATTAAAAAAAAAGGCATGTAGCGAAGAGAGAGAGAAGAGAAAGAAAAACACTTGTTTCGTTTCATGAAATTTGCTATCACACAACAGTTTAAATAATAATAGGACAATAATATGAATGTGCAGTACATCAGATTGAAATACGTGAGATCGGTATTGTTCATAAAGAAAATGAAAGCAAAAAAAAAAGGGGGTGGGTGGGAAGTCTATTTCATTGTTAAAGCAATTGAAAATGGTGTTGAAAAAACACGCATTTATGAAAACAAGTAAATCAGTGTTCTCTCGTACATTAAAAAAAAAAAAAAAGAATCACGAACTATAGCATTCCTAAGGAATAATTGGAATACGTAGAGATAAAGACGGCAATGTAGTTTTATTCTGCACATCGGTTATTGTTACGAAACCGCTCCATCATTTCATTTGCAAAGCTGATGATACTAATATCTAAATTTGACTCGTGTGCTTGAGCAATCCTGTTTACGAAATCGTGGAAACCTACAGTTGCCAGACGCCGTAGTGCCACGTCCATCGCCTCCTCTTCGTTTGTACCATATGCCATTGCTACTGTGACGGTGTAATCCTCTTCTACAGAATTCAGGAGGCACAGGCGCACCACAGTTGTAGAAGGAGAGCCGTCCACTCCACGCACAACCACAAGGTCGCCATTGAAGCTATTCTCCTCACCGAAGAAGAACTTACAGATGAGCAAGATGGTTTGCTGGTTGCTCCTTACCGCTGGGGGGATTGATTGCTCCAACTCACGAAACAACATGTCGTTCAAGTTGGCGCGGACCTCATTATGAAGTGCACTCCACATGGCACACCAAAACGCTGTAAGAGGGTTGACATCGCTATAACTGTAAGTGCTAGCCACACAGTTGACCGTCACTGTGCTCTCCGAGGGGAACCTGTACGCCAGTGTCCACGTCGTCTTGGCGGCTAACTCGGGGCCCCACACGGCCGCAAGGTGTTCCGAGAGTTGCATTGGACCACATGTGAAGCTGTGTCGCGGCGTGTCCCTGAAGCACAGTAGTGTGCGGGTGTCTGTAGGCCCGTTCGGGTTCAAGAGCATTTCACGAGCCAAAGAAAAGTGTTCGCACTTTTCCGCACAAGAATATGATGTGATCTCTCGCTTATAGCAACCGTTACTACGATCACCAGCCTCGTTAAAAACGATGCGGTGATCCTCCCGTCCTCTAAGTAGCGGGGGCACAATGGGCAACATTGTACAGTCAATGAATGGTAGGGTATTGATAAAAAGAAAGACGAAAGTGAAAAAAAAAGGTGAAATGGTACAAAAAAAAAAGAAGAAAAACACTATACGTAAAGGAAGAGAAAGTAAATACGTGTAGAAATTAGGCGTGATGTGTACAAGCATGGAACGCATTTTATTCATCCACAGCATTGTGTTTCCAACCTAAATACGGCAGCTTTTTTGTTTCTGTTGTTGCTTCTATAGAGGCAAACAACAGTGTTTTTTTAATAACATTGTTTTCCTGTTCTCTTTTTTTTTTGCAGAAACAATGATAAATTAAACAAAAATGAAAAATAAGAATAAATAAAATGAACTACTACCAATAAAAAAAAATTCAAAAAGAAAAAAGAACGAAAAGTGTAAAATAAACACACAAAAAAAAACGTTTTTCACTTTTTTACTCATTTGCCTTTTGTTTCGTGTATACAAAACAAAACTGTTTTACATATACATCTATATATATATATATATATATATTTAGAACAGATACATTGAGAGGGGTATACACACACATATATATTTCCCTTTTCTTGTTAACAAAACAAAAAGAAAAGACAGTCTCCATAAATGTATAGTTATATATATAACCCCTAAATGACTCTTTTTTTTTTCATCTGTTCTTTGTTTTTCATTTTTTTTTTTGCATTGCTTTTCTTTTTACCTTTAGTTTTCTTTTATGTAGTTGTTTACGAAGGAGAAAGAAAAAGACACATACACACACAGAAAATGGCAATAATAAATGGAAAAGTACTCGCGTATATAATTAAAAAAGAGAAGAAAAAAAACAGGGACTACATACATATTAGCATCAACAAAAAGAAGAACAAAAATGGAACAAAAATGGAACAAAAAATGAGAGAGAAAGATCATAACTCCTAAGCGTTATGACGGCACTTTGTTTTCTTTCTTTACATTGTCCATCATTGGTACTCCTTTACTTTAGATTTTGCGTTCCATTTGTGCTTTCTTCCTTTTTTTTTTCCGAGTATATGTATATGTATATAGGTATAACTGTATGTTCTTGCAAGTGGTGTCGTCTAAGACGAGGTCGCATAGCACACACCGTTGGTACCGGCGGTATACCCAGACTCGCAGACCGAGCAGAGGTTATTGTCGTAGCAGGTCGTGCAATGCGCGACACTGCACGTCACGCACCGGTAGTCGTCGGTCAGATAGTAGCCGGTGGCGCACTTCTTGCAGAAGCCGTTGTCGAAGTGAGAGTTGCAGTTCGGCTCCTTCGTGCCAGAAACGGTGCAGACGCCGTCGTGGAGACGGTTGGGGCAAGTGCACTCGCTGCACCACGTGAGGCGGTTGGCGCTGCACCGCTTGCAGTAGGACAGCGAGCAGCTCGTGCTCGCCGACACGTACGAGGTGATGGGGTCCGTGGAAGCCGTGCAGCTGCGCTGGTTGAAACCCGTGGAGCACGTGCACACGCAGGCGCCAGTGGACGAGGAGGCAGAGGCCGATGTGCCGGGAATGCACTGCGCAATGGAGCACGTCATCGATGCGCTGAATCTCCCGGAAGCCACCTGCACACCATTCGTTAAGCAGGTGGCAGCGCTGGTCATCGCAACCTGATTGATGGTAAGAAGGTACACGTACGTGAACGTGATGGGCGAGGAGGACGTGAAGCCGGTGGAGCCACAGGTGATGTTCATCATGGAAGACACGGAGTCGGAAGAGGTGGTAAGAGCGCCCGTGCCAGAGAAGATCTTGGCGCCAGAGGTCGTACTGGAGTTCAAAAAGTACAGGGAGCTGCCGGTGACAGTGACACCGCCTTCGTGATCCACCAGAGGGTTCGCACCCGTGGCGCTGTTGGAAATGCGGAACATACTGTTGCCGGAAATGTACAGGACACCATTAATGTTAACCAAGCTGCTGCTGCAAGACGTGCAGTTCGCGTAGTCGATCGCAAGCACGCCGTAGTTCATGACACCGAGGGTAGAAGACACGGATGCGCTGAAAATATGGGCACTCTTCGTCACCACCGCGCCCGTAATGTAAAGGGCAGACCGCGCCTGAATCGAGAATACCGTGTTAGCTTCGACCACAGAGGCGACGGAATCGCGCGTTTCCCACGTGGCGGTGATACCGGTGATCTTCACGGTCGTGTTGTACAGCAACGACGTGCTGCGGAAGATGAAAACAGACGTCTTGCTCGGCGTGCTCGCGTACAAGCTGGTGAAGCTGAGAATGGAGTTGGACGGCAGAAGGCTGGAGAACTCGATGGGCTGACGAAGCGTACCACCGACATGATTAAGAATAACCGCCGCATCAGACGCAGTAGCACCGGAGTCCTTACCTTCAATATACATGGAGGACGTCAACACACTGACCTGGGACAGTGTCACACTGATCTGCTTCGTGTTCGACGAGAACTTGAGGGTCACACCACTGTAGTCCTGTCCACTGACAACCAAATCGGACGTGACGACAATGGCGGAGGACAACGAAGCAAGCAGCAGCATGAAGGCTGCCACGAGGACAAGAATCTGAGACGGCTTCATTGTTGATCACAAAACACAAACAGTGAACAAAAGAAGAACACAAAAAAAAATTATAAGAGCAAAAAAAAAAGCTTCTGATAGTTTAAACACACTCAAGGATAAAGAGTAAAAAAAACTAAACCCAGCGGTGTAGAAGGGGAATGGATATATATGTATAAACAATATGGATATGGAACACGAGAGAGAGACAGACAACAGGAGAGAGTGCGTATGTGCGCGTGTGCCGAAAAGGCAAGTTCAGTCCGGGAAAACACGAGAAGGGGGGCAGGCCTTCACAACAAAGGTACATATGACAAGAGAGGGAGATTCAAGTGATAAACGTGAAAAAGAGAACAGACGAAAAAAGAGAGCTATTGAGGAACAGATGAATTACTTCTGCTGTTGTGCATCAATAAATCGAAAAAAAAAAGTAGATAAGATATATAAACATGGTTACGAAAAAGTGACGATTACCTTCACTATTCGTTAGGTCGAAGAAAGAAAACAGGAAAGAAATCAAGAAAAGAGTGGACAATTGCTCATCCAGAGAAGGGAGGGGAGGGAATGAAAGAAAAAAAAAGAACATCAGACAATTTTAAACTCGGTAGTCAGAATCAACATTTCTTTCCTTCTGGAACGATGGCGGGGCCACATCAACAGCATCTTCGAACGCTGCAACGGGCTGCAGGTTATAGTGATCGGCCTCTCTTGGCGCCTCATCAGATATCTCCTGGTGTCTGTGCTGCTGTAGAATCCGCTCGCGTTCCTCCAGAATCTTGTTACAGAATCTTCGGTACGTGACGTGTACGATCATATTCGACCCAAACGCACTGACGCAAAGACCGAGCAGCACTAAAAGCGGTGTTTGCACGCACACACGGTGTGTGCAGTAATCTTCCTGACCAGTGTTATGCACCGTGTACCATTCACCGTACATGTAGCGATTCAACGCGATCGAGGCCATGGCGGTGGCGAAGAAGCAAAAATGATAGTGCTTTGCATGGTCCTTCGCGTAAATCGTCTGTGTGACGAGAATCATGCTTGCAGCAAGAAACCCATTACCAAAAGCGGCAACAACGTACGGAAGCGGCAGTGCATCTCTGGGGAGAGAGAGTAACAGCACAAGCGTGATAATGACGAGAGTGGTGGGTATAAACAGCGCAACCGTAAGCGGGATGCGCTTTTCCGGAGCGCGCCTCTGCGTCTGGTACTCCAACAGAGCCATGAAAAGACGGCCTGTTCCACTTCCAACACCGTTCAAAACAGTCAGCAGGTTACGTGTGTCGTCCGACGTTTCGCGTCCCGCCAGAGACGCGAAAATGTAGCTGGCGTTATTCGTAATCACATCCATGGTACCCGAGATACAAAAGATCGTCCACCAGAGGGCCCACAGCTCCACCGTCAACAGATTGCGCAGAAACGATGTCTGATACTGGGGCGCGATGTAGTCGATTTCCGTGTCGGGCACTTGCTGGCTCAGCCTTCCGGTGTCCTCGGGCGAAAGGAACACCTCCGCCACCACCGCCTCCTTGGACTTCCCTGGCGCCGCCTCCTCCGCATAGGCCGCATGCTCGCTCTCGTTCAGCGGCTCCGAGGCAGTCACCGCCGCCGCCCCTTCCCGCTCCGCGTTACCACGTTTGGGAAAGGGAATGGCAATCACAGCAAAGGACGCGAGGCTGACTGTGGACACGAACGCAAATCCAAATCGGTACTTCTCGTTCAGGTCGAGATAATTCACCAGCGCAGATGCCGTCGGGAGAAATGCAATCAAGAAAATAATGACACCGAAGCCGTAATAGAAACGCCACATGGGTGGTCGCTGCTTCAGATAGGGTCCCTTCTCATCCACTCGGCGAGCCTTCTCCTCCTCCGGCAGATGCGATTCTTCATAGCCAGTGAGCTCGTACGCCGGGTGGCGCATGAAGATACTGCTCAGTACACCGACGGTGAATGCGATCGCCATGAGGAAGTAGAAGAAGGGTCCCGGTTCACCCTTGAAGAAGCCTTGATACAGCGACCCAATGATGGCAGAGCCCAGACCAATGAATGTTTTCAGCAGCGCAATGACGGCGCCACGGTCACCCGGAAAGTAGCCCAGAATGGTGACACAACTCGAAAGATCGTAATAGGAAGTGCCCACATTCATGAAGGAGTAGAACACGCATAGCTTGACTGTGGTCCCCACAATCACGCCTTGAAAGCTCAACGCAGTGAGAAGGGCACCGAGGGGAAAGACAAACGCGGAGAGAACAGCAATCGGTAGAGGTCCAAAGTAGTCGTACACAAAGGAGTACGGCAGCATCACGTAACCAATAACGGTACCAGTGGTCGTGATAGTCGTCAGATCACGCTGATTCAAGCCGTACTTCGTCTGGAACGCACCGGAAACGAGGTTGAAGGTGTAGCTTCCAAAGGCGCCACACAGCATCCCCATCAAGCCCAAGTACAGCAGAGCGAATCGATGCTTCTCATTCACCTTTTTGTGCGGCGCTCTCGATAGGACTTGCATCTTCACGATGGCTTCAATTGTCGCGACAATGTAGGTACGCTACGATAAAGGTAAGCCGAAAGTGTACTCTTCTGCTTCACTGTTTGTTTGATGGAGCGGGTAGTCTGATTTGTATTAAAAAAAAAAGAAGAACTAGATAAGGGAAGAGGGAAAGAGAGAGACAACAACACGTTTCAGCATACGAGAATGTGTTCATACATTCATCGATGGTGAGCATAATAACAAAAACACACAATATATTGTGTTCTTTTTCGTACGAAAATATGAATAGTAAGCATGAATTCAACTGCCGAATGGTGCCACGTGCGATGCGCGAGAACAGGATCCTCTCTTCTCTCGAAATACATCCGACTCACTGTAGAAGAATGGATCATTGAAGCGATTAAAAATGATTCGTTTGCATAACGCATTCCACTCCTCCTTTCTCTATTCATTTCCAGGTTTCTTCACAGCCTTCAAGGGATAAAAGGAAAGCGGAACGAACAGGCAGTATTCATGAGAAGAGAGTCATCAGTGAACCGGTGATGGTGCAAGAAGGTGCAAAGGCAGTGAAAGAACGAACAGTAAGAGGGCAAAGAAAGCAATCACTCTTGCGTAAGATCACCGCAGACAGAGAGGAGAGGGTAGATGTAACTCCTCGTACCACTCCACAATTCAAGTGTGCTGTTCAAGAACAGATGATGTCTTGCATCTCGTCCGTGAGTAGCGGAGAAGAACGGAAGCATGCGCTTCACTCGGCTCAGCTTTCGTATCGTCCACCCACCGGCCAAATGCACCAGTGTGGGCGACAGGACGTTTGAGGGCGTCCTCGGATTTAGTAGACGCAGTTGAGAGGTGCCCGCGACGCCACAATCTGGCATATACGTCAGGTTCAACGAGCTCACGAAGTCTTTGTTCACGACATGTGTGAAACCAACACCATATTCCATTTCGAGCGTTAGAACAAAAAAGAATTCATTGCGACGGTCCAGACCAATCAGACCCGGGGGCAGGCCGTGAGGGCTCAGACACCCTGTGCACATGTGCCTCGGGTCCAGGAGGCCATTCTCCGCCTCCCATATACGTGACCCGACATCCATCGTTAGAATAATACCTTGATCATCCGTCGCCAAAAAGTCTTCCATGTGTCGTTCAAACGCAGCTGCTAGAAGACGCACCGCCCACACACGGCCGATAAGCGCCCCACTGTTTAGGTAGTTAGAACCTGGGTAAGCATGATAGCTATAAGTATATTTCGGTCGCTGAATCCAGCTTCCGTTGCGCCTCGTAAGCTCCAGTCTGCTCCGGTCGACCCACGGTCTCCTCGGGGCAGACAAGGAGAGGATGTCCGCAAAAGCTGTTCGATTGCTCGATACGATCTCCAACGGGCCTCTCAGGTAATTAGACCAGTGATCAGCTTTATTCGAATGAAGTACTCTAAGGAGCTCCTCCTTTGATACCTTTCGCACTTCTTCAGAGGATTCGTTGTCCGCCATGTTGTAAATACGGTTCAGCACAGCATCTTCGATATCGTAGACCGCCTTACAGTCTGTCCTATTAGAAAATGCGTCAAATGCCGCGCAATTATACTCCGCGTTGTACAGGATGGGGGGCATCTGAAACTCACCTTCCTCGAGTCCACCGAAGTGCTCCCACGCACGCACGGCCTCCACATCGAGCTCCGCCTCCGAGGCAGCGGCGTACCGTGCAAACTTCTCAATAAAAATAGTCGGGTCGATCCCGCTCCACACAACATCACTGTCATGCAGCACAACGATATCCTCATCGCGCAGCTGCTCCACAGCAAACATCTTCACGTAGTCCGTCAGCCGATTAACGTGCTCGTACTTCTTAAGATGGCCCATTGTGATCACGCGAAGACCCGAGAGCGCGGCCGAGGTATGCATAGCGCAGGTAATCTCATCGAGGCGGTTGGTGTAGGTGGCAAAGCGCACTTGAACAGGCGCTCGTGGCGAGCGGGGCGATTCCGCTTCTCGCAGCCGCCGCGCTAGCCTCCGCTCCACACGGCGCCCCACCTCTCGGCGGAGGCGCAGCCCTGCGGACACACCGGAGGTGTTCGTCGGCAGAGGAACGGCCTCCAGCAAGTAGTCGCTG
>AUXH01000445.1:0-16121 GCA_000482145.1 Strigomonas culicis | reverse complement strand
CCGCGGTGTGCGCGGCGGCCGCCAGTGGCGGCGGCAGCGGCACCGCGCCGGGCCGGTCGCCGCCGTCCGCGGCCGCGTGGTCGTACGCGGCCCGCATCGCCTCCTGCGCCTCCGACACGCAGTGGTACAGCAGCAGGTCGAAGCGGAAGGGCGTCATTTTGCGCGTGTCGGTCTGCTCGTTCTCGATGATCCACGGCCGCAGCACCTCCAGCAGGAAGCCGGCGAGCTCCGCGGCGGTGTCCGCCTGGCGCGCGGGGAGGGGCGGCCACGCGAAGCTGCTCACGACGACGCGCGCGATGGCCTGCATGATGGCTGCGGTGCCGAAGGGCACCAGGAAGTCAAACGCGTCCGGCAGGAAGTACGCCGCCAGCAGGTCGACCGAGCTGAGCGGCTGCAGCCGCGACAGCGCCTGGTGCAGCCGGCTGAGGAAGAGAAAGACGGAGGCGAGGTGGAAGGCGTGGTGGTTGACGTGGATCGCCTTCTGCCGCTCGTGCGACCGCTGCTCCCGGTCGGCGCCGGCCGGGGCGCTGGCCTCCGTGTGCGATGCGTGAAGGAGCGCCTCCGTCACGCTCTGACTGCGATGGTGGTGGCTCTGCGCACTCGTCGAGGCCCGCGAGGCGGCGGCGTCGTCCCCGCCGGCGCCGCCCGGCGTGCCGCCGCCCCTGCTGCCTACCTCCGTCGTGACGTGCAGCAGCGGTACCTGCGCCGCGTCGAGGCCGAACGCGAAGCTGAAGGTGCGGAGGAGGTACTGGTACTCCCCCTCCGCGTGCAGCAGCGCGGTCGCGATGCCCTCGATGTGGGCGTCGAGCGTCGCCCAGCAGCGGCGCATGACGTGGAGCGGCAGCGCGTCGCGGTGGGCGACCATCCAGGCAAGCGTGTTCCCGTGCAGCTCCGCGGCGTGGTGGTCGCCGGCCATCGCCAGCAGCTCGCTCTCCGCGTCGAGCGCCGCCAGCAGCAGGTGCGAGAGCGCCGGCTGCAGGCGGTACTCCACCGCGGCAAAGAGATGCGCGTCCTCGCTCTCCAAGGAGTTTTCCAGGTGGTGCATCGAGTGCCGCGCCTGGAGCGCCGCCTCCAACTGGCCCCCGCCGACCTTCACCGCGATCTTGCGGACGTTGGCGCCGTCGTGCTCGGGCGACAGAATGTGGTCGTTCGCGATGACGGTGTGCTTGGCCTGGTCCCTCTGGTCACGGCGCCGCTTCTCGCTGTCAAGACGCCGCGACTGGAGCAGCGCCGACGTGTACGGCCCGCGCAGAATCGTCGTGAGCGGCACGGTGGTCGGGTCCGTTCCCTCCGCGTCGCGGTAGATGCTCTTCAGGATGCGGTGCTGGCTCTGGATCTTCTCGTGCTGCAGCTGGCTCGTCCGCTCGTCCGGGAGGTACTTCTCCTTTCCGAGTGACACCTCCTTGCCGCGGCGCGCGCGGCGCATGAGGGTCGCCTCCGTGTAGCGCGCGTAGCGCGGCATCCGCCGCAGACCCTTCGCACCCGACTCGATCTCCGCGCTCCGCGTGAGAGCGAGGTGCTGCTGCACCACCGCCGGCTCGATGGCGGCCGCGGCCGCGGTGACGGACCCCGCCGCACCGTCCTCCACCGGTGCCACCTCCTGTGTGACAGCGAGTAGCACACCGGTGTCCGCGGCCTCGTCCGCCTTCAGGAAGGCGCCGTCGAGGTCCACCGGGTCGACGCTGCGCACGGGCAGCTTCTTCTGCGTGAAGAACTCGTACAGAAAGTCCAGCGCCATGTAGGCCGCGTTGCGCTGCCGCTCAATGACGGACTCCACCAGCGCCTTGGTGATCGTACTGCAGCCCAGTTTGTGGAGCGCCGCGAGGATGAGGTTCCAGTTGTGGCGGCGCTCCTCGACGGAGGAGCCGCTGGAGATGGAGTGCGGCGCCAGGACGTGCTCCGCCGCCGCGTAGTGCAGCACGATCTTCGCCGCCGCCCAGCCGGTCGCCATGTCGCGCCGTGGGTTCTTGAGCGTGCTGGACAGATCAAGCGTTTGGAGCCATTTGATGATTTCGCGCTGCATGGGCAGGAGCGTGTGACAGCGCCACCTTCTAAAAACAAACAAACAAACAAACAAACAAACACAAAGACAATAAAAACAACAATTAGACAATTGTGCTGTACAAAAGAACGTGTGCGTGTGTGTGAGAGAGAGAGAGAGAAGTAAAAATAGAATAAAGAAGACTTATCAGCCTTGTGAAGCAAGTCACATAGTGGAGAGGAGTTTCATACAGAATACATGTGTTTGCATTTCGTGAAGTTATTGACACGTTTTTTTTTTTTTTAGTGTGTACTTTTCATTGAATTTCAAAAGAAAGAGAAAAATTGGAGGAATTCTGATGTTTGTTTTGCTAATCAGCAATTCTTCACGTTTTTCCTCGTTCTCCCAGCAATATAACAATTTTTATTGTTTAATGAAAACATGGATTAAACATGTACGCTACTATACCCCTCTTCCTGCCCTACACAGGGGAACGTAACGGAGCGCTGAGGCCTCTGCGCTGTTCGCACGGCACTTAGACATTTTTCTTTCTTTTTATGTGCGCGCTCATTAGTCGCTTTGTTTTATTAAGAGTTCACCCGCTACGGACCCTCCTCCCCTCTTCCTGCCCTACACAGGGGAGTTGCGGTGCTGCGGCGCGCTGCGGTCGGTGCGGCGGCTCGCGCGGCGCCTTAGATCTTGACCTCGCTGCTGTCCACCGCCGGGACGGCGATACCGAGTGCCTTCAGCTGCTTCTGGTAGAAAGGGACGCCGTCCTTCCAGTCCGTGAGCAGCTCGACGCCCTTCTCGGTGCACACCATCGTGTGCTCGAACTGCGCGCTGCGCTTCCCGTCCTTGGTCGTGCTCGTCCAGTTGTCCGGCCACGTCACGTCCTGCCAGGTGCCGAGGTTGATCATGGGCTCGATGGTGAAGACGTGGCCCACGTGCATCATGCCCACGCTCTTGTTGTCGCGGTAGTGGCACACGGTGGGTCCGCAGTGGAACAGCTTACCGACGCCGTGCCCGGTGTAGGTGCGCACGACGCCGCAGTTGGACTTCTGGGCGCGGTCCTCGATGATGTCGCCGATGTGGCGGTACAGCTCCTTCGGCTTCACGGCAGCGATACCGGCCATCATACACGCGTAGGCGGTGTGCACGACGCGCACGCTGTCGTCGTCCGGCGTGCCGACAAACACCGTCTCGTTGAGGTCGCCGTGGAAGCCCTCGAGGTAGCAGGAGACGTCCAAGTTGACAATATCGCCGTCCTGCAGCTCGCGGTTGTCTGGGATGCCGTGGCAGATCACCTCATTCACGCTGGTGCACACCGACTTGGGGAAGTTGTAGTAGTTGAGCGGCGAGGGGTACATGCCGCGCTCGATGGTGGCCTCGTGCACAATGCGGTCGATCTCGTCCGTCGTGATGCCGGGGCGCACCGCCGCGCAGGCGACGTCCAGCACCTCCCGCGAGAGCGCGTTCACGCGCTTCACCTTGAGGATGTCGCTGTTCTTGCGGAGCTCCGCGTTGTTGTGGTCCTCGTGCAGCAGCTTCAGGTTGAGGACCGGCACGCGCGCGCCCAAGCGGTCCTTCTCCTCTGACGGCGACACACCGTCGTTGCGGTCCGCGTAGTCGGGCACCTCGATGTGCTTCGGCACCGCGCGGCGCGCGGTGATCTTCCCCGGCCGCAGCGGCCCCGTGAAATCGAAGGTGCGGATGGCGCTCTCCGTCATGGTCGGGATGTTGGCCTGCAGCTCCGTCGACGTGTGCTTCGCCTTGTGGTCCCCCCAGTGCTTCTTGAAGCAGTCCTGGTTGCAGAAAAAGCTAGGCGGCAGGTTCAGCTTTTTGCAGGTAGGGCACTGCATCGCAGCCATCTGCAGTCCGCAGCCTTCGCACGGCATCTTCTTTTTCTTCTGTTGATGTTGTGGTGATTGATCCTATCCTACAGATTAAAGAGTGCGTATGAAGCACAAGAGGGAAAGAGAGGGAGAGGGGGGAAAGTAATGAGAAATGTGCAAAATGGAAAAAGAAACATGCAGTAATGTGGTATACAGTAGAGAAGTCACCGCTGTTGCTGCTCCTTCACATGAACCGTTTACAGACCTTTTTTTTTTCTCCTCTTATGGGTTTTTTTTTTTTGGTTGTTGTTGTTGCTGTTTCTTTTGTTGTTGATGATATTTAAATTGACCTAGTTCTAATCCTTCAAGGTATAGGTACTTTAAAAAAAATAAAAAATAAACAAATAGTTTAAGTAATAGAACAATACTCGTATACTCTAGGATACAATCAACACACAGAAAAGAACCACATGCATGGTGGAAAAACGAAGAGTAAAAAAAAAGGATGGAATACGAAAAACAAGTCAATCTATTTCATAACAATAATAGTATTGTTCGTTCGCACAATTTCACCTGTGCTTTTTTTTATTTTTCTTTCCTCAAAATGAAAGAAAAAAAAAGACTGTTTCTCGCTCATTACCTTTGAAACGCAGTGTGATCACGGTATTGTCTCGGACGCAGTCGTTGCGTCTGAAATATTGTTATCCCTCTTTTATATAAATACAGTTGTGGTGCATAAACCGTTCTTATTACCATGCTTGCTCTTTTCTCCTTTTTTTTCTCTTTACTCATTCATTCTCTCGCTTGAAAAGTACACAGTTCTATGAAAAAAGACAGGAAGCAAGAGTTTTTTTTTTTAACAACAAAAAGAAAAAAGAAAAGGAAGAAAATGAGTTTTTTATGTCTTGAAAAGAAAAGAAAAAAGAGCAACGCCATTCAGTGAGGAAACAAACAAGCTTAAGGACAAAGAATATGCACTTTGAACCGCAACATCCTCATAAAAGGACAACACCAAAACAAGCAAAAAAGGGTATTATTTCAGTTGAAATAATAGTTCTATACAGTTACTGATTCTATTACCAAGTAACCAGAAAAGAGTGTATATATATAGATCTGTATATACATGTATAAAATATTACGATGAGCGTGAACAGAGTCTATAATTGTTCTCATCTTTGATTTGCTCCCTCTTTAAAGTGGTTCAGCACAACAGATGTAGGTAGAACTGACCTTAATGCGCGTACATGTACACACAGAAACTCAGAAAGCAAAGTGTATTCGACAAAAATCGTAAGAGAGAAGGAGATGGAAAAACAAAACGAACAAACAAACAGACACACACACAAGCAAGAAAAGAAAATTTTAAAAATAAAATGCAGACAAAGCGATGCAACAGCAAGGACTTCATGGCGACGATTCGTGCTCCTCCCCGCGCACCGCTCCGCCCGCGATCTACAGAACGCCTGTGAGGTACGCCTCGTTCTCGTGTAGCACCTCGAACTGATCCGCGTTGTCGATGAAGTGCGTGACTTCCTGCGACACGTCCGCCGTCGTGGACCCGCCACGCGCGATGTGCGTCTTGGTGCGGCCCACCTCTTTGAACACCTCCGCGGAGCGGAGGCTGGAGCTGTCCGGCCGCCCTCCGGACGCACCCGCCATCTCGGAGGAGAAGCGCCGCGAGGATGTGGCGCTTGTGCGTGCGCTGCTGTCCGTGAAGCGCTTGCGAAGCAGCTGCGCCTTGTACCGGTCATACTCCTCCTCCGCCTCGTTCGAGTCGAAGAGCGCACGCATGGAGTCCTCGTCGTCGTTCGCGAGGCTCACGCCGCCGTTCTTCACGTCGCTACTGTCCTTCAGCGGCCTGACCACGGCGGCTGTGGTGGCCGGCGCGTTCTCCTTATCCGCACTCGTCGCGGGCGGCGTCTTGCCGCGGTTGCGCAGGGAGGCGATGGCGCTGCCGGCAAAGACGTTTCCGGTCGTGAGGTTTGACGACTCCCGCGAGCGGGTGTGTGCGGCGGCGGCGGCGGCCGTCGCCTCACCGTGCGCGCGCCGGGCGCCGGTGCAGGACGTGGAGGGGCGGTCGTACACCTCCTTGTTGAGGCCGTCCACCGTCTTCTCCAGCGCGTCGCTGCTGCTCTGGCGGACGCACTCCTGCACCAGCCGCAGCTCCTCCTCGAGGGCCTCGTCCATGGGGTCGAAGTAGACCGCACGCGCCGCGCTCGTCGTGACCGCGCGCGAGACGGGCCGCTGGGCGGCGGGCGCGGCCTCGTCCTCCTCGTCCATCGGGAAGTCGTCCAGCGTGAGCATGTGCGGGAGCATCTGGCGGATCCACTGGCGGTACGCGATGGCGCGCTCGACGGACGCGCGGCGACCGAGCCGGCCCTTCTGCGCCTCTCGCTGCGCCTCCGGCGCGTCCTCTAACCGCACCAGCTCGCTGAGGTCCACCGAGCGCACGACGGGGTTGCCCTGGAGCGTCAGCACCTTGAGCTGCTGCAGCGCCCCGAGCGCGTCGGCCGCCGCGCGGGCGTCCTGCACCTCGTTGCCCTCGAGGTCCAGCACTTCCAGTGTCTCGGAGAGGTACATGAGCGGCGCCAGGTCCTTCAGCCGATTGAAGGCGAGGTACAGCTCCACCAGGTTCGGCGCCAGCACGCCGATGCCCTGGACGCTTTCTACGTTGGAGTGGTTCAGCCACAGGTACTTGAGCGAGTTGAACTTGGTGCCGAGGGCCCGCACCTGCGGCACCCGCGACCCGTTCAGCCGCAGCGACGTGGCACGCGGCAGCAGCTCGGGCAGCTGCTGGACGCCGATCATCGCGCCGGCGTCTATCTTGAGCGTGGCGGTCAGCACGAGCTCCAGGTCCTCCCAGCCGGTCCACTGGCGCAGCAGCTCTTTGGTGAGCCGCTTCGCGCCCAGCGCGTCTACGACGTCGGCCTCCACTGCGTCCTCGTGCGGCCGCGTCTCCGCCGCAAAGGGCTTCGCGTTCGCGGCGCTCCGCGTACTGTGCGAGCGGCTGCCGGCAGCGGGCGGCGACCCTCCCAACGTTTTTGCGTCTGACGTGTAGAGGGAGGGCTCGGGCTTCGCTGCGGGGGCGTGCGCCACGCTCGAGGAGGCCTTTCCGGTTTTGGGCTTCTCGGGCGTGCCAGGGGCGCGCATCGGTGTGAGGTGCGGATTCGGTTTCACAGCGGCGGCCGCTGTCTGCGGGACGGACCTCACCCCTCGTGACGGCTTGCTAGACATGGGAATGGGGGATGAGCCGTTACTGCTGAGTCGAGTGAGGGGAAAAAAAAAGAAAAAAAAAGTGAAGTGGTTCAATGAAAAGTGGGACGTAGCGTAGCGAATCAAAACGAACAAACAGGCAAGCAAAAAGGAAAGGAATAAGGTATATAGAAAGACAATGTATACCCAGACGAGATCAACGATATAGAGATAGTCCTGGTTCTATGCTGAGAGGGAAAGAGAGAATAAAAATGTACAACTCTTTAGGAAAGAACGAATATATTCTATTTGTTATGTTTATCTAAGTTGAGCTTCATAGAGTGCACATAGGAAGAAGAAAAAAGTGTGGGAGAAAGGAGGAGAAGAGGACGATGAGAAACATGAGGAAACGCATTGAGTCAGAAAACGAATGCCTTTGGTAAACGAGTGTCGTCAATAGTGTGTACGTAGGAGCTTTTTTTTTTCAAGAAGAAATACATTACCAATCAAAAGACTGAAAGGATAACGTACAAGAAGCATTGTCAAACAACAGTGAGTATATTATTGAATCATACGAATGATAAAAAAAAAAAATAGTACAAGACGTCTCACACATCCACAAGACTCAGTTCCTCCTACGAAACGGAAGCACACCGCGGCGCGTCGGCAGTCCCTTTGCTGCAAAGTACAGTCGCGTGTTCTCTCGCCGCCGCTGCACCGGCGTCAGCTGTGGCGGCGGTGAGGCGGACCGGGACCGGCTGCTGCCCGGCGTGGCCTCCCCCACTGGGGTCATGCCGCTCATTCCCGGTGATGCCTCTTCCTCCTCCCCCTCGTCGTCGCGGCGCTGTGGGGGCGGCGGCGGGGACGGTGGCGGCGTGCGCCGGACCACCTCGAGCGGGATGCCGCTCTCCTCCAACAGGTGCTGCACGCGGTGGTGGGTAATGTGGGGGAAGTCGCGCGCGACGGTGGCGGCGGCGGCCTCCGCGTCGGTGGCCTCCATCAGCAGGACGCGCTCGTACGTCGTCAGGTTGACCAGGTCGGCGTCCGGCCGCTGTGGCAGTAGCGCGTCGCGCTCCATGTGGTCCACGCTGTCGGCCATCAGCGCGGCCTCCACGCACCGCACGAGCTCCGTGTACTCCTCCTCCTTCGCCTGCTGCTTCGCGCGCTCCAGGTCCGCGGCCGTCAGCACGCACGAGCGGTCCACGAAGTCCCCCCGCCGCAGGCGCTTGTACGGGAGCTGCGACAGCCGCTCTACGCGGTGCAGGCAGCGCGGCACCACGCGCTGCTGGAAGTAGTGCTGCACCGCCACCGCCTGGATCGCGTCCATCAGCCACTCCCGCTGCAGCGCGGCGAGCTCCGCGGCGGTTGGCTCCGCGGCGGTCGGCGAGGGCGAGCGCCGCCGGCTGGCCGACCGCTGCGAGAGGTCTGCGATGAGGCAGGGCTGCGAGAGCAGCAGGGACGTGTCCTCGTGCGTGAGCCCCGCCACCACCTCCTCGTCCTCGTCCGTGAAGGGCGGCCGGCGCGAGGCGCTGGGGGAGAGGCTCGCCGCCGGCGGCAGCGCCTCCAGCCCGCAGGCCAGCATCCACGCGTCGCCGCCCCCCTCCGCGGGGGACCGCCGGCAGCGCCGCGCGACGCCGGGCGGCGCCCGCAGGCCGAGCCGCTCCGCCCAGTCGCACAGCTCCGGCAGCGCGAGACGCTGCAGCGCGGCCCGCCGCCGCAGCTCCGCCAGCGGCACCCCCCCCGGCGAGGGCGGCGCGAAGGGCGCGTCGCGCGGCGACAGCACGGTGGTGCCGCAGGAGCCGGCGCTGGCCGCCCGCCCGGCCAGCGCCGGCCGCGGGGGGGACGCGGTGCCGCGGTCGCCGCTGCTGCTCGTCGTGGGCCGCTCCGGCACCACACAGGTGGACGTGGAGGAGGTCAGGAAGGCCTCCACGTCAATCGTCTCCGGCGTCGGCCGCGCGTGTGGCGGCGGAGACACGGTGCGCGTCGCCTGGCTCTCGTGGGGGTCGCCCGCGCTCGCCTCGCGCTCGGCATAGCTGTTCTGCGTGGCCTGCAGGGCGTCGAGCCCGAAGGTGCACCACTCCTCCTCTCCTTCCGTGTCGGCGGGCGGGTCCGCGCTCGCGCGCGCATTGGCCACGTGCGCACGCAAGAAGTCGTCCTCCATGGCCTCCGAGCCGTCCGGGGTCGCGGGCCGCGCGGCGGGCGGCGCCAGCACCCCCGAGAAGCGGTTGCTCGTGACTGTGTTGACTGTGAGGCGCTGCGCCGGGCTGGGCGTGGCGGGGGAGCCGCGCGGGCTGCCGCGGCTCGAGCGGTCATCCGGGCTCGCGGCCCTCGGCTCTGCGGCCACACACCCCTCATGTGGCGAACAAGGCGGGACGACGACCGCAACGAGTTGGCCCTCGGCTGGCACCGCCGCTACCGGATGGAGCGAGGCGCGAAGAAACAAAGGCGGCGCGAGGCCGTCGTCACCTGCGTCTTCGTGCAGCAGACGCACCTGCTCATTGTACGCCTCCAGGAGAGCGTGTATGCGTTGCTGCACCGCCTCCAAGGCGTCGCAGGCTGGCTCCTGAACTGCGATGGCGGAAAGCGGGGGTCCTGTGACCCTCTCCGCGGAGGAGGTCGGTGAAGCCTCCGCCGACACCGGCAGCGCGCCGCCGACCGCGCCATCGTTGTGCCGGTCGCTACACAGGGCGTGGCTGGTGGCCTCGCCCTCCGAGGGAGGAGGCGGGTGCGCGGGGGATGGCACCGCGATCTGGTCGGAGCAGATCATGACATGGCCATCGTTGTCGCACAGGGCGTGCAGACTCCCCTTCTTGACGCTTTCAACAACGCGATAGGCCTCCGTGGAGGCGGCGGTCGGCATGCCCCGGAGCTGGGAGGACAGCACGAGCGACTGCAGCGCGGACGAGAAGTCCGAGTCCGTTTCGACGGTCTTCTGCGACGGCTTCGGCTGTCCCTCGCTGGGGCAGGGAGGGGTCGCGGCGGTCTCGCCGCGCGGCGCCACCGCGCTGCGCTCCAGCACGGCGCTCGCCAGCCACGCCTCAACCGTGTCCGCGCCGGGCACGAAGGCGGGCGCCGCCCTGGGACAGGCCGGCGGGCGCGTGCCCTCCTCCACCCCGCACTCGAAGTCGCGGAAGAACTGTGAGGCGGAGCGGCCGTTCAGCAGGCGGCCCCGCGACTGCAGCCCACCGTCCGCGGGGGCCCCGTGCGGCCGCCGGGCCGCCCCCTTGACCGCCGCCTTCCGCCGCCGCGCCTCCGTCACCCGCGCCCGCTCCTCCGCGCGGCGCCGCTGGTGCGCGAGCTTGGCCGCCTGCCGGGCCGCGCGCTCGCGCTCCCTCCCGTGCCGCTGCACCCCCTTGAAGAGGTCCTGGATGTGCTGCCGCGCGGCGGTGGGCCCGAGCAGGCGCGCTGCGCGGTCCTCGGAGGTCACGTAGGCGGCGAGCTGCGACATGGTGGCGAGCTCGCCGTCCTGCAGCACCTCGCGCGCGTAGCCCTGCAGCTGCGCGCCGCTCAGGAACTGCACGACGGGGTCGTGTAGTGTCAGCGGCCGCGCCGCGGCCTTCCCGTCCGCCTCCGCCACAGCCGGCTGAGGCGGTGGCGGCCTGCGCCGCTCCGACCGCGGCGTCGCAGCCGCCTTTTCACTGTGCGTGCTGCTGCAGCTGTCGCTGTCGTGGCGCGGCGGTGGCGGCTGCGAGGGCGTGCGCGGCACTGACGCGCTGCCGTCGCCGCGGTACTGGGCCTGCTCTGTGCGTAAAGCGTCTAGCGTCTCATTCATTCAGCCGCAGTAGCAAAAAGGAAAAATAAAAGGGGAAGAGGTATCTGTGTTTGTAATCTAATTAAGTGAGTATTGTGGTCTACCGTGTAATCTATGTTCTGAACTTCTACTTGCAGATAAAACAGTCGTCATGGGAAACGGAGGGAAAAGAGAGAACAGAGTGCAGTTGATTCATGACGTATGACGCATCATCACTTCTGCTTACTTCAAAGGACTGGAGACGACAGGGGTGTCTATTAACGACCACAACAAGCGTGCGCGAGAGAAGAAACATCTTTGATGAGAGAAACAGTACATAAATACAGGAAGCAACACTTCACTTATCCTTCTTGTTACATGAAAAAAAAAGAAAAATCTACAATAATAGCACACACACACACACACACACACACCTCTTTGAGGATTCACAACCGCCACAAACGTGAAAGGTGCAGTCGACAGAAGGGAGCGGCAGCACGAGGTGACCGCCACGGGGCGCCACGCACGCACAACCCTTTCCCTCTGACACTCACGTGCCGCTCCTGTCCTACTCGTCGTAGGCGGGCGGGGGCAGGTGCGTGATCTGCTCGTCGACCTCGTGCATCTCGCGGATGAGGTCGGACAGCACCTGCGCGAGCTCCCGCTCGCGCTGCCGCTGCTCTACAATGGTGAGGTTGTTGGCGTTGCGCCGGAGGCGCTCGCCCTCCACGTATGCGCTGCTGGTGGTGCCGCCCGTGTCGCCGCTGCGCAGCTCGGCGAGCTCGTCGCGGATGTGCTGCGCCTCCCGCTCTAGCCGCTTGAACTCGTCCTTCAGCTTCGCGCGCTGGTCTAGCTTGTTGTAGCGCGCGCGGTTGACGCCGGTCAGCTCCTTCGGCTTGGGGAGCTCCTGCCCGAACTGCATAACCTCCGCCAGACGGTCCTTCTCCGCCTCCGTCATCGGCGCGCGCTTGTACGTGGGCGACGGCTGCGGCGGGTGGACGCGCAGCTCCGCCTCGATCTGCGTCTGCGCCTTGCGATGCGGGATCTGCGAGAGCCGCCACTGCGCTATCTGCTCGGCGGTTGCGCGCTTGCCCTGGCCGACGCGCGGGGCGTTGATCGGCGCCTGCGACTTGGGGATCGGCTTGACCTTGATGCGCGCGGCCTCCTCGCGCTGCCGCTCCTCCCGCATCCGCGCGAGCCGCGCGGCCAGCTCCGGGTCCAGCGTGCTGGGCTTTGTCGGGTGGTGGTACGCGCGGTAGATGGCGTCGCCGGCGGGCGTGCCGCGGCCGAAGACGTCAGCGGTCTTATCCATTCCGGTTGGGTTTCTGTATGAAACACGACACGAGACAACTACGGTGTGTAAGGGTGAGAAAGGGGCGGGGGAGAGAATCCAAGTGCAGGTACGCCAGTACATAAGTCATCATCAGGACTCGCCGTTGTAACAGTCGAGACTATCAAGACAACACACACACACAACAAAAAAAAAAAACTTATTAAGTGGCACCATAAGGTCATACAAAGCAAGACTGTACCCATGAAGAACAACAAAAACAACAAAACATTCTTATATGTGAATTAACATTGAACCCCCCGGGACCATACACTATCTGCACATGTGTTGGAAAACACAATGCCTCTTTTTCTTTTTTTGTGTTTTCGCATTTCAAACAGCATTTCACAGCACATGGTCGCGGAGGGTCATTCTTATTAGTAACACAGCAAATGCATCCCCGGAAAGAGGTCTTATCCCTCCTTGCGCATAGGCACGAAGAGGCTCATGACGACGCAAAAAAAAAAAAAACGCTTCTAGTAATGGTGAATGTCGAGCAGCCACTCCAAGCGCTTCGAGCCCTTCCGCGTCAGAAAGCGCGACCACATCTTGTGGATCATGAAGGAGAACCAGATACGCCGGCCGAAGACGCCACCGACGCAGAAGAGAATGAGGGAATACGAGGGGAACATGATCAGCACGTAGAGGACACGGTAAAGCCACGGGCCGCTCACCCACCCCGCCCGGTCCGTCAGGCCTAGGAAGCCGTTGTGGCAGAGGTAGCGGATCTGCGGCCGCACCAGCCAGACCGCGGTGGAGCCGGCGAGGGCGAAGGCGAGGCAGATAATGAACTGCTCCGTCAGCGGCAGCTGGAAGAGGTGGCCCTTGACCGGGACGCCCTTGACGAACACGACGGCCTCCTTGCTGCGCCGATCCTTGCGCTGCACACCGTACGACCAGCCCTTGGGCGCCGCGGCCTCGGCGGCCTCCTGCTCGACCTTGGCGCCGGCCGCCTCGGCCGTCTTCTGCTCCGCCTTGGTGGTGCAGCGGCGCGTGGAGAGACGCAGTGCCGGCCGCCGCAGCGCGCCGCGCGCGAAGGCCGGCGGGAGGGGCTGGAAGCTAGCACACGTGAGGCGACGAAGCATCCCTAGTTTTTCTTCTTGTCTTTTTTCTTTTTATTTAGGCTTCCGAAGGATTGCTTTGATGTATGGTTAAGCGGCTAGTAGTAGCTGCAAGTCAGAGAAGCAAGTGTAAGTGTGTGTGAGGGAGAAGGGGGAAGAGACACAGGTTGTTTTTTGAATTTATCAGACATCATCACCTTCTTCTTTTCTTTTTCACACTGCGACAAGTATCACACATGTTGTTCTTGTTATGGTATCTGACATTAACGAGAGAAAAGAGAGAAAAACAAAATCTAGAATAAAGAATCAGTTGCAATGATGAAAAATAAAAAGGCATTTAGCCTTTTTTTCGAATTAAGTGGTGTCCTTTCGTTGGTAGTTCTACTCTGACAAGCATCAAATATACAGATCTCATTTCGTGTTTCGCGACATTTGCTCTTTGATGTGTCCTAACAGAAATAACGGAAAGACGAAGAACAGAAAAAAAAAAAAACAGTGGTAAAAACAATGAATACGAAAGAAAAAAGAACTAAAAGAAAAGAGAAGCAAACAATCAAAACATGTGCAGAAGAGAATCTGTTGGCACATTTTTCGTTTGTATGCAGAATGATAAGAGCGTCTTGAAGGAACTAAATGAGAAATACATGAATAAAAATGCGTTTTAGGTTTTTCAGATAAAATAATGTGTAGGTCCTGTATATAACTGGATAAATACATACATATCTAGGTATTGTTTTCACTTCTGATGCGGTTGATTAGAGTGAACAAAAAGAAAAAAAAAGGTTGTACAGACATAGTGGCACTGCGTGATACAGCAGTGTGGTTATTTTCTCGCGGTTTGCAGCACTGTGCGCCGTGCGAGGCGGCGGAGCATGTACACACCGAGCTGCCGCCGCCCCAGCAGCGTGGCGACCGCGATGAAGTTCGCGCCGACGCCGCAGAGCAGCGAGACGCCGACCAACGCGGTGGACAGGTAGTACTTGATGCGCTCGCGCCACAGGGCGGACCACCGCAGCCCCACCTTCCAGAGGTTGTAGTAGATCATGTCGAAGCGGACCACGTCGAAGACACACTTGGTCAGCAGCAGCGCGATCAGCAGCGCGGTGCACATCTTCAGCTGATCCGAGAGCGCGTGGTGACGCAGCGGGCCACCGACCGGTGTGCCGTAGCAGTCGTACTCCGCCGCTGTGACGGCCGCCCGCGCGCGGTGCGCCTCGGCCACCGCGGCGGAGGAAAAAATGTGGTGCACCTCGGACCTCCCCACAAGGCTGCGCGGCGGCCGCGCAGTGAGATAGTGGCGCGTGGGGTGGGTGAGCGTGGCGAGGGCCCAGGGCCGCCGCGCCGGCGGGGGGCGACAGCAAGTCCGCATGAAGCGTCCGTCGTGCGGGGGTGGGAGGGAAGATACAGGGGGGAGTGGGAGAAGAAGGGGTGG
The DNA here is from genome assembly GCA_000482145.1 of Strigomonas culicis. Lineage (NCBI taxonomy): Eukaryota > Euglenozoa > Kinetoplastea > Trypanosomatida > Trypanosomatidae > Strigomonas > Strigomonas culicis. The sequence goes on along the minus strand of AUXH01000445.1, from coordinate 1,563 downwards.
GAGGGAGGTCGGGGGTGCGTCAACAAATTTAGGATTGCTAGAGATGAAAAGAAGAAAGGGAGAGAGAGAAAGAGAGAAAGGGAGTGTATCGATAGAGAAGCCACGCTTGTACTTGGACATGAGGACTTGTATGGAACTCCGCAGAATAAAAAAGGACGTCAGCGAATACTGATAAGAAGCATAAGGATGAAGCAGAAGAACACTGACATCCACTATTAAATGGTAATAACAGAATGTACACGCCGTTAGGTGAAACTCATTAGCTCGTCGATCAACAGAAGGGCATCCTGTAGCGTTTTATCATGGTCTACTTCGGTGGCGCCTTCTTCCGCGGGCTCCACCGCGTCGTGCGGGCGGTGCCCCGGCGCCGCCACGCTGCTGCCCGGCGCGGCGTGGCGCCGGTCGACAAAGTCGGGCTCCCCGGGCATGGCGCCGCCGGCGACCGCGCGGTGGGCGGCGCCGGCGAAGGAGCTGCTGCGGGTGCGGCCCTTCCAGAGCGACTGCAGCTCCTCGAACGCGTCGAGCTCCTCCGACATCATGGCGAGTGGGGAGACGTAGTACCGCCGCAGCGCCTCCTTCTCCGCCTGCTCCTCCGCCGTTGTCACAACCTGCGGGACGGCGCCGGCGGAGAGCACGCCGTCGTAGTCGGGGTACACGAAGTGCGTGGCGCCGGACACCTTATGGTGCGACACAATCTCAATGCCGCCGGTGGCCGGCGCGGCGGGGCCCGGCGCCGCGCGCGCGCGCGCCGGAGCCGCGAAGAAGGGCTGCGGCGGTGTCCGCTTGGGCAGCAGCGGCGGCACCCACACGCCCTCGCCGTTGCGTTCGTCCTCCGCGTCCTGCGCCAGGCTCTGGTACCCCTCCTCGGCCACGTACTGCTTGAAGGCGCGGCGCCACGCGGCCTGCGTCGCCGGCAGCTTCACGCACTCGGAGCGCTGGCGCTTCGACCGGAGGTCCGCGACGGAGACGGCACTGCCTTTGGTGTACGTGATGGAGGCCGGCGTGTTGAGGTGCAGGAAGCCGGCACCGCGTGTCGCATCCACCATGGCTGTGATTCCTATTTTTTTTGTTTTTTTTTGCTGTTGTTGTGTATCTATGTATACTCTCTTTTTACCTTGATGATGCAGAAAAATAATAATAAACAACGGCAAAAAAAAAGAGGAGAAATGAGAAACAAGAAGTTCATTGCGTCTTTTTTTAAAATTCTTTTCGGATCTGTTTCGGAGAAGTATGCAGCATTTCACTTGTGGAAACGTTTTTTTTTCTCGTCTGTTCTTTTAAATACAGAGTGTTTCTTTTTTTTCTTCTTCGTTTCAGTTCCTTCGTTACCATCGTGGATACCATTTTTATTCGTCCAGGAGCGAGAACGCCTTGACGGTAGCAGACAGGTTCGTCGGCGCGGGCTCGTAGGGCGCGTCGAGCCACTCGGGCGGGAAGCCGTCGCGGCTCATCTTCTCCCGCACGCTCGCCGCCGGGACGTGCAGCGCGCGCAGCTCGAAGTAGCCCTTCAACAGCGGGTGCGTGCGCATGACGTGGGCCCCGGGGGCGGGCAGCAGCGGCGGC
>AUXH01000444.1:0-16136 GCA_000482145.1 Strigomonas culicis | reverse complement strand
GCTAGGAGAGACGGCAGGCTCGTTAGAAAGCTCCTGTTCCCAGGCTGTGGAATGTAGACACTGGCGACATACAGAAAGCCAGCGTCCGCCTGAAAATGGACAATCGTAGCCTCAATTCCTTCACTCTTAAACGGTATCACGTCCGCACGGATCAATCCCTGTAGATTGCTGCGGTACATAACGGCCGTCCCTCCTCCTTGGATGCCTTCATCACGGGGGGGTGCTTATTATATTATATCCTTGCGCTTTTATTATCTTACTGTTCTTATTATACTTACTGTGACTAACTTCTTGCAAGAGGATGATATCAAGATTCATCTGAGTTAGTGACATTAGTTTACTGCGCGTGAGTGATGGTGAGTTCCAATGAGCGACGCGGAAGGGTCCAGGGTTCCGTTCGATATCACCACACAACAGATTTAGTAAATTAAGGGCGGACCGAGAAAGCTTACTTCGGGTAATGGGGCGCGAGCGATGTTCAGAGCCTAGTCCGAAGACTAGACCTCGGCCAGCACGCTTGGGTGCCTCGCTGTATGACCTGGAAGCCCAGTCAAGGCCAAATCCCCCCGGTTCACCCTTGTGGGTAAATCGGAGGGCTTTTAGCTTCCCCCAAAATGGGGTACTGATCCCTGGAACCACGTAGAGGTGGCCTTCCTTCTCCAGGGACGAGACGGGGTCCATGACCAGCGAGCAGTAGGGGCCGTACGTGCCGCTGGCACAGACGCACGAGGGACGCTCCCAGGTCTCCAGGTCTTCCCACGACACACTGGCAAAGCCGCTGCGCATGCAGAGCGCAGAGGAAGCACTTCCGACCGTTTCGTTCTAGTCGGGGCTTCCCGTCTTGTTCACCACGGTGCCGTGCGCATCCAAGAAATAATTCGTGTTGATATAATGGGAATTGAGATCAGAAATAGACGTCATGAGGGTACCGCCTACAGTAATGTTACCCGACCAGATGGTATAGGGAGTCGTGTAAACCGCTGGCGTCATAACGGTTCCCATCGCTTCAACGCTAATGTGCATGAAGGAGTAGTACATATTGGCTTCGGCAAGTGTGACGCTGGATCCAGTGCCCACAAAATTAGCGTCAACAGTAATACCGTAAAAGAGGATATTTCCTGTTTGCCAGACCTCCGCGACATTCTTGGCAGCCGAGAAAAAAAAAGGCTGACCGCCGACGGAGGTGCAGTTCGATAGGCGAAGGGAGCCGCTAGTCGAAGCGCTCAGGAAGCTAATCGTCTGATCGCTGCGCAGAAACTCGCCGGTGCAATTGATGCACTTGGCCACGTCGATAGCGAAGGTCCCCTCTTGCACAGCTAGGCAGAAAATTAAGCTGCAGATAGGTAAGACCTGGTGCAGCATGTGCGCCGCGTAAGTAGCGTGCGTGTTCACCATGAAAAACCCGCTGTACGTCTGGAAAAGCTGCCGGACGGATCCACCGAAACGAAGCACATCCCCACCAGCGCCGTCCGCGTTCCACGTCGCTGTCGTCTCCAAAATGTATAGCACTACGTGATTTTCAGGCACTAGGCCTCGGAAGTCGTACAGCGGCGTCGTGCCCTGCATCGTGGCCGCGGTGTGTGAGAGCATCAGGATAGAGTGTGGTGGGTAGAATCCGGTGACAGCAATCGTCGCGTTCGTGATAGTCGTCTGTGCCATGGTCAGGTTGAACACAGGGATGGAGCTGCTGGAAACGGAGCTGGTGAAGGCCGTGAAACCGAGGCCGTCGCCTTTGATGGTGCACTCCGTGATGTAGTTTACCGAAGTCTTTGACGAGGTCGTCATGCTTCCCACGTTGTACACCGAGCCGTCGATCACTTGACCCGACAATGTGAAGCTGCCGTCGATGGGGATTGACGTTGTTGGCACCTGCGAGGGGCTCAGCACGAAGACGCAGAGCAGCAGGAAGGCGAGCACCACACAGGGTAAGCCTACTTTCGGGAGCGTTAGGCTCACGTGAAAGACTGTGGGCATGCTGCATGCTGAGGCACCAGCAAAACGACAGAAAAAAGACAGAAGCGAAGAAGAGGAAAAGGCAAAAAGAAAAAACTGTTTACCTGAAAAGGGAAAAAAGAAAGAACGCAGTATTTAAGAGAAAAGAAGGAAAGAAAAAAAAGAGCATGTCAGCAAGTTGCATTCAGTCAAACAAACAATAAAACACAACGTCTTGGGAAACACGCAAGCAGACTTGAACAGTCTTAAGATCTTTATATTCATCAAACATATATTAACGCCTAAAGAGGAACAGTTTGGAATGCTGTACTGCGGATGACAGGACCACGTTATTGCGTACAGGCTCCAGCTGCGCTTCTTGGACACACACATGTTGAGCCGAGGTATGGCAAGTAGAATGTTCGGTGTAATACAACACGAATGCAATTACATAAAAAACTGAATAGCAACAACAACAACAACAACAACAACAACAAAAAGGATAAAATAATAAGGCTTAAGATGTGGTGATGGCACCCATAAAAAAAAAGGATTTCTGCAGCTCAACGTGAGCATGCACTTATGCAATACGATCACAGTAACGATAATTACCACTACTAATAATAAGACTACTGAAGAGAATGAACTCTTTAAAAAAAAAAACACACTAAACGTCCATCTGTAGCGTGCACGCAGGGCACCCGGTGCATTGCGCGCACGGGCGCATCGGTTTGCAACTGATACACAGGGGGCAGTCACAGCCGTCACGCTCAATGTGCAGGTGTTTGTCCTCGTCAAAGGTCACTCTATACCGGCAAAAGAGCGGACACCTATTCGGGCAGCAGTGATTGTAAGAGATGCTGCCGCATGCGTAGCACCACCCATCTGAGTTACCACGGTGACACCCGTTAATGAAGTGGCACCCGTGGCCCAAATGGTGCACGACGGGCTTCTGGCATGTGGGGCAGCGTTTTGCCCCGCAGGCATCTTCCTTCTTGCTAAACGAGGGCGTGCGGAGCTTGTTACACAGACTCAAAGTTTCCATTGCCAGTACGGGTTCTGTCGCAATGGCGTATGTCTCCACGAGAAAGATGTACGCATGACGGTACACGTACTGGGCACGTAGAGACAAGAGAGGATTCAGGATGACCCCATGAAATATGAGCAGCGTCGCGTCGGTGGTGCATTGAAGATGGAAGACCGGGAGTCCCATGTAGAGGAAAAGATAGTTAATCTGCGCATGGGCGGAAGGCAGCCAGATGCCATCGAGGGGCAGCGAGCATTTGCACCACTGCCGCCCCAGCACCAGCACAACCTCAATCATGTCCTCGCCCGCGATGTACAGGTGGGGCGCCGCGTGCCTCTTCAACGGCGCGAGGCGCAGGTACCTCCCCGGCCGGCGTACGTCGACGGTGGCCAGATCAGCGAAGACGACCCCTACCCTCTCCATGTGGCCGAAAGCGCTACACGTACACGCGCGCACGGCCTCCTTGCACGTGGCGCAGAAGAACCGCTCACAGTACGGACACAGCGGGTGGGTGCCGCGATGCTCGGAGATGAAGGGATACGCCGCGCAGCCCGGCAGTGGGCACGTCAGGCAGCCGGGGATGTGCGCCACAGCCACCTCCAGACTGCGTATGTTGAAGAAGTTAAACGTCCGCCGCGGCAGAAGACGCAGCAGGTTCACGTCGTGGCAAATAAACCTTTCCCACGTACAGCACTCCAAGCTTGCTAGGTGGTGGGTTTGTGTAGGCTCCTCTGAATTCTCCGCGCGCGTGGTCCTATCAAGCCCTGCCTGTTGCTCAAGCTGCACAGCCTCCTGCAGATGGATCGCGCACGGTATACCGAACAGTGACACAGACGTAGGCCTTTTCCCTTCAGCAGTTGGCGCCACTGGTCGAGGAGAAGGGCAGACCTCATCGCGGCGACGCGCATGCTCCGCCGCGCAGCTGGCGAGAAGGCCGCGTGGTGGCGCCAGTCCCAGCGCGCAGTGGAGGGACTGTTCACTACCTCCGTCAAAGTCGGGAGCTGTGCACGCATCACCGCTTGCGTCTCCATCGACGACTCGCACAGGCGAAAAAAACACGGAAAGCAATACCAGCAGCCGCAGTTAAAGCGGATCATCGTGGACGCATCATCCGAGTAGCAGATGCAGCAGTCCACCTCCACGCTGCGCTCCGCGGCCGAGAACCGCGTGCTGTCCGCGACCCACGGCTGGTGCGTGTGCGTGTCCACGTGGTAGACCAGCGGGAGCAGCTGCGACGGCCCGCCGCAACGGCAGCAGACCCACGTCTTCGTCGTCGGGTCCAGCTCCACGCACTGAGGCATCCCGCCCTCCGCCGACTTGCGCTTCACACGGCTACACGACTCGCAGAAGCCGAAGTGTGGGGAAGTCAGAAGAATGGGAATCTCCGACGACATCTGGCGCGCCATGCCGACAGTACCCATTAAGGCGTGCGCCCCAGCCGCACTGAAGTCCGCTGTCAACGCCTCCAGTCCTTCCGTCAATTCCCTCACAAATTCGGGAGACGCGTGACAGCCGAGAACGCTCACGCTGGCTGCATGCGACACCTCCGGATAGCGGAGAGGCAGTCCGATGGTGATCACGCACACGGAGGAGCCTTCGCTCTCGCCATGGCAGGTGAACCTGAGAGAGAAGCAACCGTACTTGTCGTGGCACCAAAGCACGTTGTGGTCCACCTCCGTCTCCGCAAACAGTGTGATCTCCTCGGCCTGCTCGTGGCAGCCGCGCAGACGAAGAAACTCCAGGTACGACAGAAGCATAGGGTCGAGGGTCTGGGCAAGAGGCTGCGCTGCGGACCGTACACGCAGCGGCCCCCGTCTCGCCCTCCCTCCGCGCGCAAGCAAACTCACCCATTGCGACGCCTCGCCTGGGGCCGCCAGCAGCTGCAGCGCCTCCGGCGGCAGCTCCTTGCCATCGGTGTCCGTCAGCGTGAGGCATTCACAATACACATTATGGGGCGAAAAGGGTGCACATTCTTTTTCTTTTATCATTATGTGCAATGCAGAACTCGTATATCTTTTTCCAAGTATTTGTGTGTATGTGTGTATTCGCGTACGTACAACTACACGTTCTACTAAGCATGGTAACAGAGACGATCAAAAAAAAAAGAGAGAGAGAAAGAAACATTTACACCATATAGTGCAAAAAGCACAACATCCAAAAAAAAAAAAGAACACTGGGCACTTCGTTTCAAAGCTCTTTAGTGAAAGACATAAAGAGGAAAAGTAATATATATATATATATATATTGCGTGACACTAAAAATAATATATATATTCCGCTCAAAAGAAAGAGTAGAAAGAAGAAGAATAAAAAAAGGAAGTGCACGCGACTGAGCAGCAAAGTAGTGAACAGAGCCGTCGATAACGATGTACTCGCTCATCAGCGCTTTTGCTTGTTGGATATGCATTAAAGTCGCACGAGAGAAAACGTATCAGGAAATCCTCTTTAAGCGAGGCCTCTCTAACTAGCTCAGAGACACCATCGTCTCGGTGTCGTGCTGCGGATGTGAAGTCGACAACGGAACCTCACCTCCGCCCATCCGTGCGGTGGGTCAGGTAGGGCTCTCTGTCGTGCGGCAGGGCTTGCCGCTGTCTGGTCCGTGGCACCCAAGTGACCGACAGCTGCGACTCGCGGCGCAACGCGTAGAGATGTCAAGGCCTGTTAGGATGCCAAAGGGGAATGTCGCATTTAAAGGGTGTGGGGAGCAACCACCAAAGGAGCAGAACTAAAAAACATCTGAGCTATTGCCAACTAGCTAAACACAAAAAAAAATGAAAGAGGACACCGAAGAGAAGAAAGAAATACACATATGTATATATATAGTAGTCGGTTACCAGATATGATGAAGTCTAGAGAGAACCGTCTGGGTAGCACGTCACGTCTTCAGAAAGATTCGGTTACGTCTATAACCGCGTATAAAAACATGCATCATCGTTGGTGTAACAGTGTCAACCGTTTTCTTTTCAGCATTATGAAAAAGAGATGTAGGTACTCAAACACAATGAATAGACGCTGCGCGATTCTTTTAGATTGCCCTCAATTATGTTTTGAATTTTTTTTTGATACGTTTTTTCAGGACAAATGACATTTCACTTATTCCTACATTTAAGACTTTCAGTTCTTTAAGTTTTTTTTTTGGATGTACAACAATCGCTTTCAGGATATTAAAGAAAAAAAAATGAAGAAGAAAAAAGAGAAAAAAAAAGAAAAAGTAAACACTCTCATGCATTCACAAGAGAAGAACGAGGTAAAAAATTAAAAGATGGAAAGACCTTCTTTTGTTTCACAACTCACCCGGAGAACACTTTTCTGCATTAACTGAAAGTACAACAATTGGGGTGGGAGAAAGAGAAAGTGAATCCTATCCGTAAATTTGTGCGTAAATAGCCGCCGCTGTACCGAACACCAACGATACAGCGCCAGCCACCAGCAACAGAAAGCATCCCAGAAAGTTCCAGAAACCAACCTTCTTGTACGTAAACCCTCCGGAATAGATGAAAAAGAAGGCAGGAAACATAAAGGCCAAGAAGCAGCCGCAGACGCCACCCAGCAGGTTGAACACAATAGTAATGTTTGGGATGAAGAAGGCGCAGATCAGAGCAAGCAAGGCAAGAGTGCCGGAGACCGCGTAGTTGACCCATCGGTTGACATCGCAGGTCTTACCCCAGCGGAGACAGTAGTAGATCGCGTCACGGGACGGTTGGATGCAAATGGCAAACCCCACGCACAGCTTCACACAGATGCCAATGTAAGAGATGAGAAACAGCACGTCCTGCTTCGGTTTGTACAGGAGCAAGATGGAGCCCGTCACCTCCTCGCGGAAGTCCAGGTAGCCGAAAATACCGGACAGCAAGTTGAGGATGGCTACGCCACACATGCTCACCGTAGCGTCAATTGTGAAGTTCCTCGGGTTCTTTCGGTAAGGCGCCATTTCCATGTAGATCTCAGGCACATTCACTTGCACAATGAACGCGTAGACAAAAAGGGTAAGTCCGTTCACCGCCGTGATGCCGGTATTGGCCAGAATCAGCTTCCCGTGTGTTGAGTCAATCGGCTCCTGCAGTCCGTTCATGGAAGAATGGATGATCATGCAGATGACGAAAAAGATGATGAACGAAACGCCGACCACGCTCGCGTACCGCAGCGAATTGATCTCCTTCGGTAGAGAGAGGGAGAACATCCCCACAAACCACACCAGCGCGATGAGAAGCCGGTGTCCCGTTGTGGTCTTCAGAAAAGGCGGCGTGTAGTACGTATCGTCCTGCAGTATGGGCGTCAGCAAGTCGCCCACGGACATGGCGTAGCTCACGCACGTGCCCCAGCAGAAAATCCACATGAGGAAGGCCGTGAAGTAGTCCCAGCCAGTACCGAAGAGGCCCTTGGCCATCTCCTCGTAAGAGCGCAGCCTCGTCTTTTCCATTGTAATCCCCAGAAGACGAATGGAGTAGATGGTCAAGATGCAGACGATGACCAGAAGAAACACAGAAATGATAATCCCGGAATCGTGGAACCCGGAGGCAACGGACACGATGCCGGCACCGAGGGTGGCGCTTGCGAGATTGTATACGTTAGATATAAAGCCGCCATGCGGCACCAGACCGACGATCTTATAGAGCAAAGGGCACTGCCGCGGCTTCTGCTGCTGCTCCAGGTCCACCACCTCCTCCTCCACCATATGGGCAGCATCAAATTTGTACGGCGCGTGAAAGGGCTCCTTGCCAGTATGGGCGGAGTAGGGGCTCATATCATCAGAGACCTCCACACCGTCTTGCGGTTGGGAGCTGTTGTCCTCTGCCAGGCCAACGGCAGCCTCGTTCTTGGACATTGGGAAGAGCGGAAAGAGGGAAGAAAATGAAAGAAACGGTAAGAAACGGTAAGAAACGAAAAAAAAATATAGAGCTTTAAAACAAAAAAGAAGAGAGAGAGAGAGAGAGAGAGAACAACAAAGATAAAGAGCCAGACAAGAAAGAACAAGAAAAAGTTTAACAGATCAAGATTGGAATATTTCTAAAATACCTTACGTTACATTCTAATCACACAGTGAAAAGATAAAAGGTCTTCGTATTGTTCGATACCACAAATAGAAAATGAAATTTTCTATTCTCTTCTGTGTTTGCATACGCCGAAAAAAAAAGTAAAAAAAAGAAAAAAAAAGGACAAACAAATCGCCTTTTTGCCTCAACCATAACCATTAATCAAAACCAAATGAGAGAAACAAATATAGAAAAGGGATGAGAGAGAGTCAAAAAAACACTTTTTTTTTTGAATAAACACAAGCGAGTTACTTTTTCGGAAAAAAAAATATATACCAGTATGTTACCTGGAGGCTGCATATGTTCATTCTTCAAAGACCTTCAAAAAACGCCTTCAGTTATATAAAAAAAGGAAGGGGGTAATGAAAATGAAAAATGAAAAAAAAAACAAGAGACGCCTATCATATCCTATACTTTTCCTCGATAATTTACTCCGCAAAAAACAGTAGACTTATACTACTTTCTTCATTCTTGTTCTACAGCAAGAACGTGATAAATAACTAGTGGTTTATTTATCCTTTTTTTTTACCTACTTTTCGATACGAACTTCAAGATGGGAAAGAGAAAGAAGAGTATTACCTTAACTCTGACCGAATATGTGTTCACACACTATATGGAACCTTTCGTGCGGTTGTTCGAGAGCTTCGGCAGAACAGTTCCGTTCGCAGGGACGGTGCCTGGGGCGTTGGGCGCGTGCCCTGCGCCCCGTGCGGCCTGTGTCGCTGCGGGCCCGTCCTTCTTCCCCGTGGCCGCGCCGCTGCCTGACGGGAGGCCCCAGTTTTGGAGAACGGCACTGTACTCTTGCTCCATCCGCCGCACCGCGTCATCCTTCGCCTTGCTCTTCGTAGCGGCACCCCCCTTCGCCAGCGCCACGCCGGGGGGCGGCAGCGGCGATGCCTGCTCTGAATCTACCATAAGATCCGCGTTCTCAGCATCCGCCTCATCGAACAACCAGACGTTGTTGTTGCTCCTCTCGACGCTCGCCGACAGCCGCAGCACGCCGGCAAGGTCCTCCAGGAACTTGGCGTTCGAGAGGAGCGCCTCGCGCAGTGTCTGGCAGAGCTGGGAGGAGTTGTGCTCCAGAAAGCCCTTGATCTCCCCCTTGAACTTGGCATCCTTTGCCGTGTAATCCGTCTTCGCATTGATGGCCTTGCGGTACTGCGTCTCGTCGGTCACGTCCAGGTCGCCCTGCTCCACCATAATGCGGTTGTCGCGTGCCTCGCGACGGATCTTCTCGATGGCCCGAAATTGCTTGGCGTGACTCTCGAGGGACTTCAGTTCGTCTTGGAGTAAGGTGATGTTGCTGTTCAATGCCGTGACGGCGCCGCCGTCGCGGAAGGTGTGGATGTCGCGCGCCGCCTCCTTCAGCGACTTGGTGGTCTCCTTGTCGACACACGCGCTGTCCTTCGCCACGAAGCTTGTGTACGTGATGAGGCCGTCGTACACCGCCCCAGCCTGCTGGCAGCCCTGCACCGTCCGCTGCATGTACCGCTTCAGTGCCTTCACCCTCTTATGGACCTCCTTCGCGCTCTTCACCTGAGCGTAGATCTCCCGTTCGTCGTCCATGTTCAAAAACTCGGGTGCCGGCTTGCTGCGGAACTGAACGGCGATCGCCGCTTCCTCCGACGCCTCGGCGAACATCCAGTCGTCGTCCTCGGCATCCTCAGGAGAGCTGTCCTCGGAGTCATCGATGATCTCCAGAGGATTCTTCGGCTTGACGTTGGCTGCAGCGAGATCGCCGTTCTCCTTTTTGCCCTCTTCAGCAGACCGCTCAGACGCTTCCAGGTGCTTGCCCCTCCCTCCCTCCTTCGCCCTGGGGTCCTCCGCGGGCGCGGGCGGCGCCGCCGCCTCTGCGCTGGCGGCCTCCTTCGCTGCGGCCGCTTCATGCGAGGCACGGCGGCCGTCGCTCTTGTGCGGCGCCTTCTCTTCCTTCGGGGGGCACGGCTCCATGGATGGGGATGGGGATGGGGTGATGTTGATTCGGTAAAGTGGGGAAAAAAAGTGGACTACTGTTTGCTCTTTGGGTGTAGATGGTTTACACAGTTTGCGAAGATACAAAAAAAAAGGAAATAGCGTGTGTATTGAAATCCAAACATATGAACCCACAGCAGCAGTTGGTGTCTGCAGAAGTAAAAAGATAGAAGCACAATCCATGGAATTCGCTACCAATCTCTCTCCTTTTGACATGAAGTCACTCATAGTGAGTACAAACGCAAAAACACACAACTCAGACATAAACGGAAGACGAATTAGAAAAAAAGAGATAAAACAAGCGGTAGGAGCATATCGTTGATATTTATTCTTCCAAATTATTTACATACATTCATAAACAACCAACGGTAGTACGGACGGGGGTGTCTATGAAAAATGCACGGGAAGCTAAAATGTGTGCAGTCATTTCCTCTCAATGAGGCAAATAACACGAGAAATAATTCTCCTTCATCTTCTGGACCTGTTTCGCCTTTTTCTTTCTGGAACTTGGCGTCACCGTTGAATGATTTTGGTCAATCGTTGGCAGACGGGCGGGGTGAGAGTAGGTTGACGTGCCGTATGCGTTGGCCTCGCTCTGTGCCTCCGCCACGGCCCTCGCGCTCATCGGGATGCCCTGCACCACCGCTTCCTTCCGCTCCTGCGTTGGCGGCTTCACCGTCAGACGGTCGTACGCGTCCACAGTGGCTTGCTCCGCGGCGTGTTCGTCTGGGAACAGCCGCACGGGGTTCTTGCCGCACTCCGGGTCGACCATGCTGCCCGCGCGCTTGGCTGTGCCCGCATCGGCGACGTAACCCGCGTCGCCTACCTCGACGCTCGCCGCCCGGCGCAGCGCGCTCGCAAGGTCCTCCATGAACTTGGCATTTGCCAGAAGGGTGCTGCGGAGCGTTTGGTCGAGTTGGGAAGAGTTGTGCTCCACGAAGCTCTTGAACTCCTCCTTGTATCGCTCATCCTTTTCGGTGAAGTCGGTTGTGATATCGACGGCCCTGCGGTACTCGGCCTCATCGGTGACGTCCAGCTCGGTCTGGTCCATCTTGATGCGCCTGTCGCGCGCCTCGCGGCGGGCCTTCTCAGTGGCCGTCAGCAGCTTGGCATGCTCCCGGACCGCCTTCACCTGTTCGCCCACGTTCGTAATGCTATCGCTCAGCGTGGCCATCGCGGTGTCGTCCGCGAAGACCTGCATCGCGGCCGCTGCCTCCTGCAGCGACGTGGCAATCGCGGCGTCCGTACAGAGGGTCTCCTGTGCCATCCCTTGCGCACACGCGACGAAGTGGCTTAACGTGGTCACGCTCTGCTGGCAGTTTTTGACCGCCTTCAGCATATTCTTCTTCATTTTCTTCGCCCGCTTACGGATCTGCTGGGCGCTCTTCACTTGAGCCCGGATTTCTTTTTCGTCCTCTAGATGTAAGAACTCCGGCGGCGGCCTGCTGCGAAACGTGATGGCCGTCGCCGATGGCGCCGTCACGGCGGACGCGCCAACGGTTCTGTCGTCCGACGTGTTGTCCACCAGCCAGTCGATCTCGTCGTTGTCGCCGGTAGAGCTGTTGTCGGAATCGTCACTGAACCCGAGCCCGTCCGTCACCTCTTGGGTCCCACTGGTGCCATCGCCCGGCACAGTGTCCTTGCCACCGTTCAGCGTCAGCGGATCCGTGCCGGCCTCCACGCTCCGGTCGTCTTGAGACGTGCTGCTTCGCACGGCCGACACTTTACGCCAGTCTGTTCTTTCTACATCCTGTTGCTTCTGTTTTACATCGGTTTCCTCCGTTGTGTCCGTGGACACTTCATCTCGTTCATCGTCCTCCTCCTTACGTCTCTGGCCCCTCCTTTTTTCTTTTTGAGGAGACCGCTCCATAGCGATCGTTGGGTTTTTTACTGTTGTTACGGGAGTTTTAATCGTGAAAAAAAAAACTACTTTTTGATGAGCTGGAGAGATAATTACTCGTTCCTTCCCATTCATGAAAGAGTGCAGAAAGAGGACAGAGGCATACAAAGAGAATAAAAACGCGTGTATTAACGCTATCCTTACACACAGATATTCGATACAGTTTGCATTCCTTCTTATTATAGATGTGTTAGCGTTCTTTTTTATTATTAATTAGTAGAAGACAAAAAACGAATACTAGGCAGATTCGATTACGAACGCAAAAAAAAAAAAACGTAGTCCTAGTGATTCACAACAATTGACAATGTACACAACATGAAATATCATTACTCGGTATGAACACCGTTCTTCGCACTGTCCATCCATTGTATGCTTTTCAGCTCCGCGTTCACGTCACCAATCGCGAAATCCTGGCTCGCTATCATCTGCCTCGCGCGAATGATGCCTTTGAAGTCCCACACGGTGAAAACACTCGTGGCGACAAACATAAGGCACATGAGAGAAGTCCCGGGCGACGATACGCGTAGAAGGTACGGATTGACCGTAAGCGCACGCAACATGGAAGCCTCCAGCGGGATGGTGTGATAGCAGCGGTAGCCAATAGAGGCTGAGAGGCTAAGAGCACCCGTTTCCAGAAGTAAATTGAAGTAGCGAAGCCGCTTCTCGCGCAACGCTTGCGACCGAAACACTTCGTGTGTCTTGACACGCATCCGGCACTGGCGAACGCGATTGTCATGTTCGAAGGTCATAGTAGAGGGAATTTAGAGATGTGAAGAAGACTATTAGGGTTGCGCCCTTTGAGGGAAAACGGTGCTTATGTAGTACCTTTTGGTAAGTATTTCATATACAAAAGAAGGAAGAAGAAGACTGGCATATGATACAGCAGTAGAGCCAAAACAGTAGATCAATGTGTTTGTCGTACAGAAGAGCACGCATATACTTATATCAGAGCTAAAAATGAGTTGCACAGCAACGATAACACTATAATGATTAAGTAAATAAAAAAGGAAAACCCCAATACGTGTCACTCTACTGAATGACGTAAAATGTCATTGTTACTACCATCAATAAGAAGAAGAATAATAGTAAGTGAAAAGGAGCGACAAAACAAAGAGCCAGTAAAGCAAACAAAATATAGTTAAATATAAATTCACGTCGTGACACACTACTGCTTGTTATCTGCTTCCAACGCTGAAAGCAGATCTTTTTGATAGTAAATCTGATCCTTCTCAATCTGCAAATGATCGCAAACAGAGCGCAACGCAACACTATCCGCCGGTAAGGAAATAAGTCCAAATAAAACTAGCAGTGAGGAGAAGAGCGGAAACGGCGTAAACATCCGTCGCACAAAGCCGTTCCCCGTCACCGCGAGAAGATACGACGCCTGCTCATTCGCAAGGCGACTGGTTTCGTGGAAGAGAAATCCGCCCACGCCGACACAGCATACGTCAAAGCAAAGGCTAGCGTACGTCCAGTGCTTGGCTTTGCGCAGCAAGTCGCGGCGCACCTGGTGTTGCAAGATGAGCCGTCGGCACTCGCCGACACGCAGCTCATAGTCTGAAAGACCAGAGGGATCGCTCTTTTGGTAGAGAACCATACTTACTGAATCGAAAGGAAGATAATGAAGGATATCAATTCCTGCGTAACAAAAAAGAAAATGCGCAATAGAGAAGAGAAGGAGCAGAAAGGTGCAAATGTATAGACAGGCACACCCACCTACATCCCAACAGGTCGTATCAGTTTATGTCATTCAGGTAAAAGGGAAGTAAACAATTGGCATTGGTATAGGGCAAAAAAAAAAAAGAGGGGGAGAAAACAGTACAGAAAAGGAGAGCGATGGGTCCAGAGGCACAGTGACCGAAAGACCGAAAAGTGCTCCATTACGTGTGACTCACAAACGTTGTAATGAGATCACACAGGATTATTTCAATAAAAAGCGGTTCCGCATTCCACTCATTGGACAGCGACTTGACATAGCCGATGTGCCCTCCATGCGGCGTGAAGAGCACCGAAATGTTAGGGTTTGACTGCATCGCCGCCTCCACCTCCTGCGCCGGGAAGGGCCCGCAGACCGGGTCGTCGGCGGCGGAAATGCACAGAAACGGCACCGATGTGTACCGCAGCCACTTCAGTGGATTGATTTCTCTGTAGTAAGCGATGGCGTCTTCAAAATTATTGGCAGGCGCGGTGAAGTATGTATCATAATCATAAACAGTTTTTATTATCTTAAAAATATCCTCCACCTTTCCCGCTCGAATGCAGTCCCGCACGTGCGGCTTCAGGCCGGGGACGTGGGGGAGGAGCGCCTGATGGCGGCGCGTTGCGGCGATGAGCCCACTCGTCATGGACGGCTGGTACAGCACCGAGTTGGGCAGCTGGTTCATCACCTCATTCGCGCTGATGACGTCAATCGGACTGTTGATGGCGAACGCAGCGGAGAAGCACAGCGGCCGGCCGTCGCGCGACTCCTCACCGATGTACTTGGAAAGGATCACGCCCCCGAGGCTGAAGCCCACCGCGAACACGCTGACCGGTCGCCCGAAGCGGCTCTCCAGCGCCGCGCGACCGAAGCACTCCGTCGCCACCGCGCGGAAGTCCTCCGTCCAGTACGCCGACATGAGGCGCGGCCGCTCGAGTGGCGTGTCACCCAGCCCGCGCGACGTGAAGACGCAGCAGTGGTTGCCGCGGCGGCACGCGTAGTCCACAAAGTGCCGAATGTAGTTCGTCTCGGAGGACGAGGAGAGGCCGGGGATGATCACCAACAGCCGGTCCGCCGCGCTCTGCGGGCACCGCAGCCAGTCGAGGCACATCGGGTTCCCGTCGCCGCCGGCCACGCGGGTGCGCTCGTACGGCAGCGCAGGGGCCGGGCGCAGCGCGCACAGCACGGTCGCCACGTGGCCGCCGTAGCTGGGGTCGGGGTAGGGCACCCCGTCGAGCTGGTCCAGCGCGAAGAGCCGCCGCATCCTCTCGGTGCACATGGCCGAGAGCGTCGGCGGCCGCCACCACCGCGGCGCTGCCAGACGGCACAGCGCCAACAGCGTGTCCAGCCCCGCGCACACAGACTGGGCAAGGAGAAAGCGCACGCGCGACCACACGTCGGGCGCGGTGCTCATGGGCGCGCGCCGTCGCTTGGGAATGATCTTTTTTCTTCTTCTTCTTTTTGAGTGGCACCGAGGGGGTGGCACACACAAAGTCAGCTGTAAAAGGGATGAAAGAAAGGGAGAGGAGGCAACGGTACAGACATACGCGGTTGTCACAGCAGAACGACAGTTGGATAAGGGATATCATCTCGGCGTTGAAAAGGAACAGTGAAAGGCTTAGAAAAAGAAAAAAGCGAATATAATACAGTAGATACATTTCCCTCCACACACACACACACACACACACACATACACACACAGTCTCTCTCTCCCATGATCTCGTTGAGGTTAAAGGTACAGGATGCACAGAGTGGGCCTACGAATGGTCCACGGGCCGCTCCCCTGTCAGCATGCCGCAGAGCACGATGGAAACGGTACACAGCGGCGCGCCGGTGCGGCTCACCGGCAGCGACTCGAGCCGCTCCAGCACATTCAAGCCGTCCACGACGCGCCCGAACACGACCTGCTTGAAGTCCAGCGACGGCGCCGCGCCCAGCGTGATGCACAAGGCGTGCGACACCGCGTGGGGCCCCTCCGTGACAAACGAGAGCAGACCGCGGTCCTTGTGGCGGAACGCAAAGGCCTCCTCCGGAACGGCCTCGGCCGCCACACCGTACGGCTCCAAATCGCCCAAAACGATAAAAGCGTCTGTTTTATTAATCCGAGAGACGGTGAGGCCGCAGTAGTCCAAAGACCTCCCTGTGGACGCGTGCTTGCCAGCGGTACCCGAAACGAAGGAGCGGAACCGCTCCACCGTGTTGGGGACGTGCTTCGCGTACAGCTCCACCAGCATACGCCCGGTCAGCGCGTTGTCGATGGCAAGGTCTAAGAAGGCCACACAACTCTGCTGATCCTCTACGCTTTTATGGCTTCGCTGGTAGTTTTCCCACTCCTTGAGCCGTCGCTCCGCTGCATCGATGGTAACGGGCTCTTTTTTGCGTCCCTTGTGGTCCTCCGCGCCGCCGTCCTTGCGAGGCTCTTTCGAATTTCGATCGGACGACTTCATATAGGCAGATACACACTGTGGAGTGGCACGTGCTGATAAACAGTACGCACAAGACAGAAAAAAGAGGCGCAGAGAGAGGAGAGAGAGAGAGAGAGAGAGAGAGAGAGAGAGAGAGGAGGAGAGAGAGT
>AUXH01000443.1:0-16154 GCA_000482145.1 Strigomonas culicis | reverse complement strand
CGCGGCCTCGCGCGCGCTCCAGGACTACATGCGCGAATGCCGGCTGCGGGTGGCGACGGTGGAGGTGCTGGTGGGGCGGCGCGCCGGGGAGCGGCAGCTGTACGAGGGCGAGCTGCTGGCCGTCGGGCTCGGCGCCGCCGGCTCGTCCGCCGCGGACGTGCGGGTGCGGCTCTTCGCGGTCGCCACGGCGGGCGCCGCGCCGCGCCGCTACGCCCTGTCGGCGGGCGTCCCCGTGACGGAGCTGCGCGACGAGGCCGCGCTGCTGCGCCGCGTGGTGCGCGAGCTCCACGCGCAGGAGCCGGACCTGCTGTTGTCGTGGGAGGGCTACAAGTACGGCCTGGGGCTGCTGGCGCAGCGCTACCGCCTCGTGCTGGGCCGCTCCCTCCGCCACGACCTGTCGCGCTTCGCCGCGCAGGCGACGCGGCGGGAGGGAGCAGCAGGCCCGGCGGCGGCGGACGGGGAAGAGGCTCGCCTCTCCGGCGGCGACAGCAGCAGCGACCGCGACGAGTCTGAGAGCGACGCGGACCGGGCGGAGGGGGAGGGGGCGCCGCGCGGCGGCGAGCGGCCCGTCGCGCCGCAGTACACCCGACGGTTCGGCGCGGCCGCCTTCGCGGTGCCGGGCCGCGTGTGCGTCAGCCTCAGCCGCGACCTGCGCAAGCAGCGCAGCCTGCCCGCGTACAGCCTCCCCCTCGTCCACGCGGCGCTCTTCGGCGCGCCGCTGCCGGTGCTGTCCGACGCGCGGCTGACGGAGCTGTACGCCGCCGGCGGGGCCGACCGGTGGGCCGCGCTGCAGTACCTCTGCGGCCGCGTCGTCGCGCCGCACCGCATCGCGGTGGCGTTCGGCTACTACACACGCCAGTCGCAGTTCTCGCGGCTCTACGGCATCCTCTTCGCGGAGGTGGCCACGCGCGGCTCGCAGTTCCGCGTGGAGGCGACGCTGCTGCGCATGACGCGGCCGCTGCACTACCTACTTTACTCCCCCACGCGGGACCAGGTGCACCAGCAGCCGCGCATCCAGGTCATCCCGCTCATCCTCCAGCCCAAGAGCGGGCACTACACGGACCCCGTCGTGGTGCTGGACTTCCGCAGCCTGTACCCGAGCGTCGTCATCGCGTACAACCTGTGCTACTCGACGTGCGTCGGGCTTGTGCGGCCGGCGGCGGACGGGCGGCTCGGTGTCCTGCCGCACTTTGTGCAGGACGCCGCGGTGCTGCGCGCGCTCGTGCCCGACAGCGGCTCGCAGCAGTCCAGCGGCATGGTCTTCGCGCCGAACGGCGCCATGTTCCTCCCGGCGAGCGAGCAGGAGGGCGTGCTGCCACGCATGATGCGGCTCGTGCTCGACACGCGCTTCGAGGTGCAGGCGGCCAGCCGCCACGTCGCGGCGGCCGTCGGCGACGAGGCGATGGAGCGGCAGCTGCGCGAGCAGCAGCTCGCGCTCAAGATGGTGGCCAACGTCACGTACGGCTACGTTGCCGCGTCCTACACGGGCCGCATGCCGTGCGTCGACATCGCCGAGGCGATCGTGGCGCTCGGCCGCCAGACGCTCGAGCGCGCCATCGCGCAGGTGCGCCAGCACGCCGCGTGGCGCGCGGAGGTCGTGTACGGCGACACGGACTCGATCTTCGTGCGGCTGCCGGGGCGCACCGTCGCGGAGGCCTGCGCCGTCGGCGAGGCGATGGCGCGCGCGGTGTCAGCCGCGAACCCCTCGCCGATCGTCCTCCAGTTCGAGAAGGTGCTGTGCCCGTGCCTGCTGCTCGTGAAGAAGCGCTACGCCGGCTACGCGTGGAGCAGCCCCGCGCAGACGGTGCCGGCGTTCCTCGCGAAGGGCATCGAGAGCGTCCGGCGCGACCAGTGCCCTGCGGCCGCGCGCATCGCGGAGACGGTGCTGCGCGCGCTCTTCGACGGCGCGGACCCGCCGGCGCTGCGCCGCCTCTACGAGGCGGAGGTCACGAAGCTGCAGAGCGGCGCGTGCAGCCCCATTGACTACATCTTCCGCCGCGCGGTGAAGCTGGACCGCTACAGCGGCGCGCGGCCGCCGCCGCTCGCCGCGCACCTCGCGCTGCAGCTCATGGCGAAGGACGCCGCGCGGACGCCGTATTGGGGCGAGCGGCTGCCGTACGTCGTGGTGCGCTCGCGCGTGTCCGACCGCCTGCGCGACCAGGTGCGGCACCCCGACTGCCTGCTGCGCGTGGCGGACGCGGAGGAGCCAGTGACGCTCGACGCGGACTATTACATCCATCGCCACGTGAACCCCATCCTCGACCGCTTCCTCTACCTGCTCCGCCTCAGCGCCGCGCGGTGGTACAGCGAGCTGCCGCGGCGGCGCGCGCGCGGCGCCGTGTACATGGACCGCGCGCGCTTCCTGCGGCTGCAGCACGAGCAGCTGCTGCGCTACACGCCGGAGCCGGAGCGCGCCGCGACCCCCGCCGACGCGGTCGTCGACGTGGACGTGGACAGCGAGGCGGAGCCGGAGGGCCGCGGCACGATCGTGGTGGCGAGCGGCCAGGCGGAGGAGCCGGAGGCGCCGGCGCGGCCGCCCAAGACGCTCGACGGCTACTACCCGCGCACCCACTGCGTGGCGTGCGAGCGCGGCACCGTGACGCTGGCGGAGCAGCAGCGCCGGCTCCGCGCGTCGGGCGGCGGGCCGCGCGACCTCCTCGCGCTGCCGCCCGTCTGCGCGGCGTGCTGGGCGGACCCCGCGGAGCTGCTCTGCACCGTCCTCGTGCGCTACGGCCGCGTCGGCCGCGAGCTGGACGCGGTGCAGCAGGCCTGCGCCGCGTGCCTGGCCGGCCGCGGGCTGCGCGTGTGCGACGTGGAGGACCTGCTGCCGCCCACCTCCGTCCCGCGCCGGCTCGCGCTCGCGGCGGGCGGCGACGGGCTGCCGGAGGGCTGCACGAGCGTGGACTGCGCCGCGAACTTCGAGAAGACGCGTCTGACGCTGCTCTTCGCGCAGCTTCAGGTGTGGCAGGGCTACCTGCGGGAGGTGCTGAGCGCCGCGCCGTCCTAGCCGTTTTTTTTCTTTCTGTCGTTTTCTTTCTGGAGATCACCGCTCTGTACTATTATACCCCTTTGCCAAATCCATCTCTACATTACACACATACATATATTCGCTCCGCATGCTTGCTCCACGGCCTGCTCCATGTCTGTGCAATCGAACCGTACACCCGCCGCCCACCTCTCCTCTCCTGCCCTAAAGTATACATATTTGTTTGTACATCTATCCTATCCGCACGCTCGTCCGCCGCATGCCGTGCCTGGGACGACTGCTGGCGCGGCGCGGCGCGTGCCCCCTGCGCGCCCCCGCGGCGCTGCACCTCGCGCGCCGCGCCACCACGACGGCGCCCGCCGCCGACGCGCCGAGCAGCCTGGTGGCCGCGCCGGCGAGCGAGGCCGCGCTGTCGCCCTTCCTGATGGACCTGCTGCAGCCGCCGGAGACCATCCCCCTCGAGGACGCGACGCGCACGTACCGCACGATGGACGTCGTGCCGCCCATGGACCGCTACGACCCGCAGCGCGCGAACGTGACGGCGCCGGAGGAGGCGGCCGCCGCGGGGCCGGTGCGCGCCGCCCACGCCGCCCGGCAGCTCTGGCGCGCCTTCGCCTCCTCCAGCGCGGCCGAGCGCGCGGCGAACGCGCCGCCGCGGTGGTTCGAGGCGCTCTGCCGCGACCTCTACTTCCGCGAGGACAGTAGCGCGGCCGGCGAGCGCGCGGCGGACGCGCCGGCGGCGGCGTCGCCGGCGGACGCCGCGGCGATGGATCTCTTCACCTTCCTGCCGTTCGACCTCATCGACGAGCGGGACTACGCGGTGGGCCCCTACGTCTTCCAGCCGACCGCGACCTACACGGTGGAGGAGCGCGTGAAGCTGTGCGTGGGCGACCGCGGTCGCGAGTACGTCCACTTCTGCAACGTGTACCCGTTCCCGGAGCGGCACCAGATCCCGACGAGCCTCGGCACGGCGCCGGCGCGGCTGCTGGTGGACCCCGCGTGTCCGACGCCGCTCGTGTACCTGCAGCTCTCGGCGGACTTCCCGCCGGCGCTGTGGCTGCCCATCCAGCCGACCGCGGCCGCCGTGCGGCGCGTGCTGGGCGCCTACGCGGCGATGGCGGCCCACCACGCGGCGGCGCACCACGCGACGTACGAGCGGCGCTATGAGGAGGCGCGCCGCGTCATGGCGCTGCAGCAGCTGCCGCAGCAGGACGAGGGCGACGTGCTGCGCTTCATGGCGTACGACGCCCGCAACGTGCCGTACCCGGAGGCCCCGGTGCGCGAGTTCACCAACGCGCAGACCTTCTTCCTCGGCGAGCACGACGACCCGGAGCGGCTGCTGGAGCACCTCGATCTCTGCCCGACGCTCTTCTCGATGTGCCCGATGCGCACCGTGACGAACCTACACGAGGAGCGCATGGTGCCGACCATCGAGGGGCCCGGCGTCGCGCCGTCCCTCTACCGCTGCATCCACTCCAAGGCGCTGCTGCTGGTGCAGGTTCAGCTGTCCGCCGAGGTGAAGCTGCCGCCGCAGGACCCGGAGGCGTTCCAGTTCCTGTGGAAGGACTCGCAGGTCGTGCCCAAGCTGCGGGTGCCCGTGTTCGTGCGTGTGCTGTGGCCGGACAACGAGCGGCTCTGCGCCGGCGGCCTCCTCAGCCGTCGCTTCAACCATCTCTTCGGCACGGAGTTCGCGCCGGACCTGCCGCCGGACGCGCTGCTCTCGCTCTACTACGCGATGAGCTGGGCCAAGGCGCTGCCCGACTTCCTCGGCGTCCGCGGCATGCGGCGCCGCGTCGCGGAGCTGGAGCTCGCGAGCACGCGGCCGGAGCCGCCGCTGCTGTACCCCGGCACGCGCGAGCTGCCCAACCCGGAGTACACGGTGCAGGAGCGGCTCGGGATGCACGTGCAGTACCTCAGCCAGCTCGGCGACCCGCTCATCGCGCAGACGATCGAGCAGCTGCTGCCCGCGGCCTCCGCGCCCGTGCGGATGGGCTGCGCCAAGGCGGCGCTCATCGCCGGCGAGCGCGAGCTGTTCCGCCGCATCGTGGCCGGCGAACCGCCGGGGCGCATGCAGACCTACATGACCAAGCTCGTGCGCAAGCGCAAGACGCGCGACCTGGTCGACCCCGAGCCGCGGCTGCTGGATGACCAGTACGAGTTCGCGGCGCCGCTGTGGACAAAGAAGGGCACGCGCATGGACCCCAACACGCTGGAGGGCGCCGTCGATCTGGCCCGCGCGCGCCTGCAGCGGTGAGGCGCATGCATTAATCACATTTGACATTGTATGCTAAGAAAAATAAAATAAAAAACAAAAAAACAGTGTAATATTAACGATGCTCAATATCATATATAATCTTTTAGACGCTTCTGCAGTTTTTTTTCTTTTAGTAATCAAAGCTAAAAGACATACATGCTTGCTTCTCTTACTCCCTCCTCTTGTTGCTAGAGATATATCTGTACTTTTCCTTTCCCTTCACTTTTCCTTCTCTTCTTCCTCCCTTTTATTGAAAGGTAAAATAAATAAATAAACAAATAAATAAAACTTAAGTCGCTGCTAGTTGGTTTTGCAAACTGTGCCACTACACCCATCCATCTTTTTTTTTTCTCCCCTCCTTGCTCTCTCACGCGTTGCTGCATGAAGCGACCGAGGGAGGAGAGCGACAGCGGCGGCGCGCTGTACATCAACACGGATGACGGCGCAGCGCCGGCTAACTTACACAGCAGCGCGAAGGAGGCGCGCTTTGCCGGCCGCTGCATGCCGTCGTCCTTCCACGACCAGCTCGGCGCCTACGAGGAGCCGGACGAGGCGAAGGACATCGAGGACCTCGTGAGTGGCCACGAGGACTTCTCCGACCTGCCGCCGGAGCGGCAGGCGGCGCTGATGCAGTCCGTGCGCACGCTTGTCAAGCGCGCCGCGCACGTCACGTCGCCGCAGGAGCTGGAGCACCTGCGCGTGAAGGCGTCGCGGCTGCCGGGCTTCAAGGACACGGCCCGCAAGTCGGAGCTGACGGCGGCCTACCGGCAGCTCGTGAGGCAGGGCGAGCTGCCCGCCGCGCCGGTGATCGAAGAGCTGCTCATCCGCAAGCGCGGCAAGTCGCACAGCGGCGTGCTCGTCGTGACGGTGTTCATGGGCCCCGGCGAGTTCTCGTGCCCGAAGGACTGCCACTACTGCCCCAACCAGCCCGGCATCGCGCGCTCCTACCTGCTGAAGGAGCCGGGCGTGCTGCGCGGGTACCGCAACGGCTGGGACCCGATCAGCCAGTTCTACGACCGCGCGAGCGCGCTGGAGAACAACGGGCACGTGGTGGATAAGATTGAGCTCATTATCCTCGGCGGCACCTTTTCCTTCTACCCCAAGCCGTACGTCGAGGAGTTCATGACGGCCTCCTTCTACGCGGCCAACACGTATTACGACTCCGCGCCGCTGCGGCCGATGCGCGGCCTCGCGGAGGAGATCACGGCGAACGAGACGGCGCGCTGCCGCATCATCGGCATCACGATCGAGACCCGCCCGGACTACATCAGCGCCTCGGAGCTGCGGCGCTTCCGCACGCTCGGCGTGACGCGCGTGCAGCTCGGCATCCAGCACCTGGACGACGACATTCTGAACATCATCAACCGCGAGTGTCCGACGATCAAGACCGTCGCGGCGATCGAGCGGCTGCTCGACGCGGGCTTCAAGGTGGATGCGCACTGGATGCCGGACCTCCCCGGCAGCAGCTACGAGAAGGACCGTGAGATGTTTGAGAGCCTCTTCAGCCCCGAGAACGAGAGCTTCCAGGTCGACCAGTGGAAAGTGTACCCCACCGCGACGGTGCCGTACACGAAGATCAGTGAGTGGTACGCGGCGGGCACCTACAAGCCCTACGCGGAGCTCGAGGGCGGCAAGTACATGGTGCAGCTGCTGATCTACATCATGACGCACTGTCCCCACCGCATCCGCCTCAACCGCATCATCCGCGACATCCCCACGACGTACATCATGGCCGGCGAGCGGCGCTGCAATCTGCGGCAGGTGATCGAGAAGGAGATGCGCGAGCGGCAGCTGCACTGTCACGACATCCGCGAGCGGGAGTGTAAGGGGAACCCGCTGCGGTGGGAAGACACGCAGCTCTTCTGCGACACCTTCCGAGCGAGCGGCGGCACCGAGCACTACCTCTCCATCGAGAACTGCTCCCGCACACAGCTCTACGGCCACCTCCGTCTGCGGCTGCGCGACGACAGCGGCGCGGCCCGCTCCATCCTGCCCTGCCTGCAGGGCAGCGCGCTCATCCGCGAGCTGCACACGTACGGCAAGCTGCTCGCGGTCAGCCAGCACGAGGCGCAGCGCGCGCAGCACGTCGGCGTCGGCGCGCGGCTCATGCAGGAGGCAGAGCGGCTCGCGCGCGCGGCGGGGTACGACAAGACGGCGGTCATCGCCGGCGTCGGCGTGCGGCGCTACTACGCGCGGCTCGGCTACCATCTCGAGGAGAGCTACATGGTGAAGTCGCTCGTCGAGGCGACGGCGGCTATCACCGCAGAGCAGATCGAGGAGGACAACGACAACGACAACGAGGCGTTCAGCCTGATCGGCTCCGTGAAGAGCTTCTTTGGGTTTGGGAAGGCGAAGGAGTCGGGTAAGCGATAGCGCGCGCACACACCATACTCATACACTTCGCGAGCGAGTATCGCGGGATGCAAGCGTCGTGCGGCAGCCAACGTCAACAACTTATTGCTTAATACATTTTTCGATTAAATGGCCATAACACTAGCTTTGTTTCTGTTTTTTTTTCCCTGTAAACTAAGAGAATACTACTTTATACCATCGTAAAGTCTTGCATAAGCGTTCTTTGTATGAAGCACATTATTTCAATTCCTTCTGTTGCATCTCGTTTTTCTTCTTAGGGGTTTACTTCCTGCACTTCCACTTCTACTTCCGCTTCCTCTCTCCCTCTTCTTTTCGACTCTCCACAAAGAAAAAGAACGAAAGAGAAAGCAAAGGACCTCTTCCTTCCCCCCACACGCCCTTCTTCGTCCCGCTTTTTCTTTTTACCACACCACTTAGTCCCCCCATGCGGCGGCAGTTCTCTCGGTGCGCGGCCGCCGCGGCGGTGCTGGGCGCGGCCGCGCCCCTGCGCGACGGGCGCCGCCACAAGTCCCTCTACGAGATGGTGCACAACGCGACGCGGCTGAAGATGGCGCACCAGTACGAAAAGAAGCAGTACACGTCGAAGGACGTGGGCACCGGGCCGCAGTACGGCAGCGGCTTCGACCCGGTGCTCTCACACGCGACCATGAAGAACCGCACCGGGCCGCTGCGCCGCAAGCAGGGCACGAGCTCGGAGGACTACATGGACGTGATGGAGTCCGAGCGGTGGATGGACGCGAAGCAGGCCGCGAAGGTCCTGCACATCAAGGAGGAGGAGCTCGCGACGCTGACGCGCGAGAAGCTGGAGGAGCGCTGGGTGAAGGTGTACAAAGAGAAGACGAACGCGCAGCAGAGCGAGATCCTCATCGCGGCGGAGGTGCTGCTGGAGTACCTCGACAGCACTGTTTTCCTCAAGAAGAACCGCCAGTACTACCGCAACTTCATCGAGAACGCGCGCGTGTCGGTGGACGTGGAGCTGCAGGCACAGCGGCAGGAGCAGCGGCAGCAGTTCATCTGGGCCTTCGGTTTCGCGGTGTTCGGGGCCAGTGTGTCGATCCTCATCGTGGCCTACCTCCGCAACGTCATCACGCGCAAGGACGCGGAGAGCATCGGCGCAAAAACGAAAGATTTCGTGCTCATGACCTTCTTGCAGTCGAAGAACGTGGAGCCGGCGCCGGACTACAGCCGGCGCTACGCGAGCACGCCGACCGCGGCCGAGCTGGACGCGGCGGCGGGCCGCTACGACATGCAGTACCTTGACAGCCAGCACGCGCGGCTGCTGGAGGAGAAGAGGGCGCAGGACAAGCACGAGCAGGCGGAGCTGCTCAAGATGCTGAACGACGAGAACGAGCGCCGCGCGAAGGCGCAGCTTGCCGCGCGGCGAGAGGAGGTCGGCGACAGCCGCGTGAAGGTCTACCGACCGGAGGATATCGACCCGGCGACCGGCCAGCCGCTTGCGGAGGCCCCGGCCGCGCGTCCGGCGGAGGCGCCGGCGCGCTTCAACCACTACACCTTCCGCCAGTTCGCGGACATGATGGCGACGAGCTTCGGCGGCGGGTCGCGCATCCAGCGCATCACGAGCGAGACCTCCGCGCGCGCGGACGAGCTGCGGCGCATGAAGGAGCGGGCGGGCACAGCCACCACCGCCGGCGGGGACAGCGCGTGAGAGGGCAGTGGGCGATGAGGATACCATATCTCACGTATAATTAGTTTTTATTTGCAATCGTAATAATTAAAATAAAAAATGCTTACAGAATTGTTTTTTTTTTGTGTGTTTTCTCGTGTTAACGTTGATGAATATGAATGCAATAGGGGGATGCCTCTTTCTCACGATGTCGCCCGCTCTCTCAATCGGGTTGGCTTCCACGCTTGTGCTTTGCAGAACAGTCTTTCTGAACTCCACTTCTTCTTCCCCCCCCCTCTCTCTGTCTCCTCATTTCGTTGCTTATCTCTACTCATAGTAACTGTGTCTTTTTCTTTTTCCCTCCTATTAGAAAATCAAATATTTATCTGTGCTTTTTTTTTATATATTGACTTGTTTCTTTTTTTCTGTTCTCGGCGTATATCATATATTGACAATAATTCTTTTTTTTCCTGTGCATTTTTTTTCCAAGCACTTAGAAGATGTCCGCACACAAGAGCGCTTATCCCATCTTCTCTGCGACCACTCCGGCGCTGAGGGCGGAGAGCTTCCTCACGTCCTTCACGGCGGCGGTCACGACGCTGCCGCCGAGCACCCTTAGCTTCAGCCAGCACCTCAGCGAGGACGCGACGCACCTCGAGTGGCAGCTGTACGACGTGAGCAGCTATCGACTGCCCACCGCCGTCGTCGCCGTGCTGCCGGCCGTGGCCGCCGCGCACCACGGCAGCAGCAGCAGCGCCACGGCGGCCGTCGCGGCGGCGGCGGACGACACGACGGCGGCGCTGCGCGCGAGCGGCGTCGCGGCGGCCGCCTCGTGCGCCACGATTGTGGCCAAATCACTGCTACACCCGCTGGACACCCTCAAGTGCCGCATGCAGCTGTACGAGCCGCCGCGCGGCGCGGGGGCGGTGGGCTGGTGGCACGGGCTGCGCGAGGCCTACGCCGGCCGCTGGGGCGCGACGGCGCTGTACGGCGGCCTCGCCATCAAGGTGCTGCTGTACGTGCCGTACCAGGCCGTGTACATGTGCAGCTACAACGCCGGCCGCGAGTGGCTGCAGGTGGAGGCCGCGCGCCACGGGGACAGCCACGGCGCCTACGTGTCGCGCACCGCCGCCGCGGCGATCATCGCCGAGCTCGGCAGCTGCGTCGTGCGGGTGCCGATGGAGACGATCAAGATGTGGGTGCAGAGCACGGCGAGCGCGAACACGATGGCGGCCGCGCGCCGGCTGCGGCGCGGCGGGCTGCGGTCGTGCCTGCGCCTTGCGCTGCCGCAGACGATGCTGCATGACATCCCGTACAGCGTGACGCAGTGGATCACGTACGAGACGCTGCGGCCGTGGGCGCGCCGTCTGCCGAACGACGGCCCCACCGTCGGAACCGGCGGCCGGCAGACCTTTTGGCAGTGCTACAGCGCGGATCTGCTGCGCACCTTCGTGTCAGGCGGCTTCAGCGGGCTCATCGCGTCGGCGCTGACGGTGCCGCTGGACACGCTGCGGACCCGCATGGTCGTCACCGCCGCGCACGCGCCGGGCGTCACGCTGCCGGCGCTGGTGCGCCGCGTGTACGCGGTGGAGGGCGTGCGCGGCTTCTTCAAGGGAGGGTCGATGCGGGTGCTGTGGGTGACCGCCAACATGGCCGTGTACTTCCCGCTCTTTGAGTTCTGCAAGACGGTCGCCCTCAACCACCAGCAGTGGCGCGACAGCCATCCGCCGCGGCGGCTGCGGCAGCCGCTGCGGGTCGCTCAGCACGACTGAGGTCCCCCCCCTCGGCCCCACTTCATATACTGAGTGTTTTCTTTCTTTTCCTTTTTTCTTGCGGATACAATGGAAAAAGGAAGCGGTGGAGAGAGAGCACGCTCACCAATGGAAGAGTGTTCTTCCCACACAATATTCCCTATTTTTCGTTTTGGTGATCAATATTATTAATTTTTTTTTTTTTTGCATGTGTGGTTGCTTTTATTATTGTCAGTGAGCGAAGGAACGAGCACTGTACCTTGTTCCCCTACTGATATTTTTATGTACATTCTCTCTTTTTTATAGATATATATATATATACACACCCTTTTTTTTTTAGTTGCTGAGTGTCTTTTTTGATTCTTCCCTTCAAGTCTAATTCGACACTTTTTCAAAAATAAAGAATTTAAATATCTTTTTTTTTTAATAAGTGATATCTCTAACAGAAATTATACTTTAATTTCGGTCTTTTTTTTCCTTTTTAATTTTATTTTTCTTTATTTATTACTGTTTTTCCTTTCTTTGCCTTCTGTTTTTTTTTTTTTTTCGTTTCCCCTCTGACACTCTTTATGTACAGCATATGAAAGTACAGACACCGGTACTTACAGACTCTTACCTCGAAGCACACCATTGCTGTACGTACTTGCTCGTCGCTCCGTTCCGCGTCAGACCACATAGCAGGTTTGTAAAGAAGCTGCCCCTATGATGCAACGGTAAAGAGGATCAAAAATAATAATCATAAAAATAAAACAAATGTGAGGAAAAACAGTACGTTTCGATGAAGAATAAATAATACTTTATATACATATACATATACACTTATGTATGTCCACAAAGAAAGAAAACTTGTATATTATTCCCTGGAACCTTGAAAGGTTAGGTAAGCTGTCATGACAACGCAAACTTGTATGTTCTACAAGCATACACACAAATGTAAAGTCTTTTATTATTATTATTTTTCGTAATTCTTTTTTTTTTACTACTTTGCTTTGCTTTTTTTCTTTCAGAAACATAATCGAATTAAAAGAAATCGAATAAATAAAACGAAAATATAGTTTCGGTAACAAAGTATATTAAAACCATAAATACACTATTATTACATGTTACTTTTTCTTTCTTTCCTCTAAACAGACATCGTACAGAAGGACGTTTTTATATCTAAAACAAATGAATTGCTTAAAAACAGAACAAATGCAAAACATAAACAACAAAAAACAGCATAAGACGAAAACAGAAGAGAGGGTAACACATGAGGACCCTTTTTACAGACTCAGACTCACCCACAAACTATCGTTGTTATCTTTGTTGCAATGATTACTATTTGGCATTGGATCAGACTGTTACTTCTTTTCTCTTCTCCTTTCTTTTCTTTCTCATTCAGGATCACCAAAGAAACTAACACACACCCACACACACACACACACACATCTATATATATTAGTTCGTTAGTTTTTTTTCCATTTACAGAGTTTTTTCTTTGTATTATTTGTTTGTTTCCCCTTTTTTTTACCTTTGCAGAATTTTCTTTCCTGCATTCTACATTGATCTTTTTTTTCTGTTATTAAACAAAGTCTAATAAGCAAACAATACTACAAGAAGAGAAGAGAGTGCACATCACACTGAGAGACCAGCCAAAGCTCTCCTTTTCAGTTTCTCTTGCTCTCTCTTTTCTTCTTGTTCTCACATTTTTTTTTTGTGTAAGAGAGTAGTGTTTTTTAAAAAGGGTAACTCTATAAGGAAAGAACGGGTTATTATTTCGACCAAAAGAGTGATACCGCATCCTTTTTTTTTCATTCTTTCACTCTCCTTTTCCCTTTGCTACACCTACGCGTTCACTCTCTTTGCTACCCAGCCTCTCTTTCCATCGATGCCGCTGCTGCACTTAGATGACCCCACGAAGGCGCTGGCGGCCGCCCCCACGGCGGCGGCCAGCCCGTCGCCGCCGCCCTCCGCGCTGCCGGAGACGCCGCCGCCGCGCCGCTGGACGCCCTTCGACCACTCGCTGTGCACCGTGCTGAACACGCAGCTATGCCTGTGCCTCGTGCTCGCCGGCGACGGCGCGGACGCCTACCAGCAGCTCGCGGACGAGGCGGTCGCGCAGCTGCCGGCGTCGTCCGCGGCGACCCGCATGCCGCGCATCCTCTTCGAGGGCGCCGCGCCGGCGCGGCAGTTCGAGCGCTGCACCGCCGTCTACGGCCGCGCGCCGCTGCTGGCCGTCGTCGATATGACGGTCGAGGATAAGGAGTGCGCCTACGTGCTGGACCTGCGGCCGCCGGCCCCCGCGCCGTGCAGCGCGGGGGCCAGCCCGTCGCCGCCGCCGTGCCCCACCGCCGCGGAGGTGGCGGCCTTTCTGCGGCGCGTCGCGGCGGGGACTGAGCCGGCGGCCCCGCAGGGCGCGGCGCCGCCGCCCGGCGCGCTGCTGCGGCCGCGGCACCACGTGCTGCTGCTGGAGGGCCGCTGCGCCGTCACCAGCACGCTGCAGCCCCTCAAGCGCGCGGCGCTGTGCGCCAACGGGCTCGTGCGGGGCTGCGTGTGCGTCTACTGGAGCGAGCGCTGCCCGTGCTGCCCGGCGGTGCTGCTGCTGCTGGACTCACTCGTCGCGCTGCTGAACGCCGCGCTGGCCGACGCCGCGGGGCCGGCCGCGCCGCGCGTGGCCTATCTTTGCTGCAACATCGACGACAATGAGCTGCCCGCCTTCGACTGGCCGGAGGGCGACGGGGAGCTCGTTGTGCCCTCCGTCGTCGCCTACACGACGGCGGACGGCGCCGGCGCGCCGCCGCGCGTCAAGGTGAGCGCGGCCGACGGCGTGACGCGCGGGCAGTACGCCGGCGAGCGGCAGGTGCCGCTGCTGCTGGAGTACCTCTGCGCCTACGCGCTCGCGCCGGCAGCGGAGGAGCCGCTCGCCGCCGTGGTGCGCGAGCGCGTGCTGCGCGCCGCGGCGGGCCTCACGATGGACGACGTCGTGCGCAGCTACGCGGCGACGGAGGCCGACCGGCTGGCGAGCCGCAAAAAGATGTGCCACGCGCAGGGCGGCGGCGGCAGCAGCAGCAGCGACAGCGGCGACAGCAGCGACACGGATGTCGTGGACTGCCCGCCCGCCTACGCGCGGCTGCTGCGGCTGCTGGACCGCTGCGAGGCCCTGGAGGAAGGGGAGCGGCAGCAGCAGCAGCAGCAGGAGGGTGGCGGCACGCCTCGCGAGGGCCTCAGCGGCGCCATCGCCGACGCCTGCGAGGCGTTGCAGGCCGCCCACGCGGAGGCACGCTTCTTCGATGCGGCGGCGTACTACGCCAAGCGGCGGGCCGCGGCGGCCGCGGACGGCGCCCCGGAGGACGACCGCCGCGGCGCTGGGCGTGGCGACGAGGACGACCTCGTGAAGCGGAAGGGCGACAACAAGCGCAACAGAGAGCCGTCGCTCGTGTCCTGACACCCGCCCGAGGCCGCACGTCCGGCTCATACCCCCTTTTCCCTGTATACAACTCTCTATACCTTTATACTAGCATGCCCCCGCGCACCTATACGGCAAGGGCAAAAAAAAAGAAAAAAAACTAATAAATGGAAGTGTTTTATCCACATTTGAGCGTAAAGAGACACACACAGCGGGGAGTATCATAGCCCTGACAATATTCATATTATTAATTAATGATAAAACAAAGTAATTAGTATACCTTATAGCAAAAACAACAAGAATTAATCTTAATGATAAAACACGTTTTATCGGTGCACTTTCTCCTTGACCACGGAGGCACTTGTTTTTATGGTAGTAAATTACTTTTTTTTTGAATCACATAGCAGAATGAAAAGCAAACAAATGTATACAGTTCATGTCGAAGCTACAGACTTGTAAAGCTGCTTTCTTTGCTTGCTTCGTATCCCGAAAAGCTAAACTCTTTTTTTCTTCTTTTTCTGTTTAGTAGCATATATAGGAAACCGGACTTCTGTCTCTTAAATGGGAATAGAAAAAGAGAGAAAAAAACATAGATGATACTATATAAATATGCGATTACGACCCTTTTATTCCTCTTTCTTTTTTTCCTTTCCCTTTTTTTTTTACTTCTCAGTTAGTAGTGTGAATGACGTGCGCGCACGCTCACGCATCTATGCTGAGAAGCCAAGACTGGAGAGAGAAAACAATCAAATCATAGCAACTATATATAATAGAAGATACAAATGCAATACAGAAAACAGAAAAAAAAGTTATACAGTTGAATAGTTTCAAGTTTCAAAGACGCCTTTTGTTTCAGTGTATTCTTTTTTTTTCATTTTTTTCTTTTTTCTCTTTCCTTGTAGTATTTTTCTTGACCTTTTTTTTTTCATCTCTTTTTCCTTTCGTACATACAAGTACGCTTGCAGGAGCGAAGAGTCGCTGTTTTTATTTCAATATTTCATCTTTATATATATATATATATATATATATATATATATATATATATCCGTGTGTGTGTTATGTATATATTTTTATATACATATACAATCTACATTCACAATTGCTCTCATTTTATTCATTTTTCCGTAGTTGCTAAGACACGACAACACCAAAAAAAGAAGAAGCATCTGAATGCGCATGCCTGTCTGCACACAGTCTTTCCTATGAACAACACAACACACATAAAAAATAGATATTCCCTCCTTTGTTTCTCTTCTTTTATCTCTATCTTTTGCTAAAGAAACTACAGTGCTTTTTTAGTTTTCCCTTTAGTGTGCGCGTGTAACCTCTGTATTGGCGAAGAGTTCATAATCATTTTCGGTTTGTTTGTTTAGAACAAACTTCTCTTCGTCTGACAGAGCACCCGTGCACACACGCGACTACATAGACGCTTCGATCACACCGATTTTTTTCGTGCCGTCGAGCCAGAGCGTGTTGGACGCGTGTGCTTACACACCGTACCCACCCCACTCCCTCCGTGGACGGACGCGCGGCCGTCAGCCCCTCGATCCCCCGCGTAACTCTCCACCCACCATGCGCCGCACGATGATCACACTCGCGAAGGGCGGCACGTTCCGCCCCCCGCGCCGCAGCGACGCGGCCCCGGCGGAGGGCAGCCAGGGCGCCAGCAGCGGCGGCGCCACCGCCTCGCACCCGACGGGCACCGCGCCGCGCGCCAGCGGTGGCGGCGGCAAGCGGCGGCGGTCCGCGCCGGCGAGCCAGGAGGCGGCGCCGCGCGGCAG
>AUXH01000442.1:0-16224 GCA_000482145.1 Strigomonas culicis | reverse complement strand
CGGCCCCAGCGGCGCCGTCGCTGCTGTCACTGCCGGCCCCCCCGCCCTCCGTCGCGCCGCCACTGCAGCCGTCACGCTCCGCCTCGCAGCAGCACGCGGCGTCGGCCCCGCCACCAGCGGCGCCGCTGACAGAAGAGACGGCGGCTGCCGCGGCGGCGGTGCTACCCGCTGCCGCCACCGCTGCCGCCACCGCCGCGCCGCCGGTGCTACCCGCTGCCGCCACCGCCGCGCCGCCGGTGGCAGAGCAGGACCCCAGCGCGAGCGCGGCGGGGCCCGCGGCGGAGGCGATGGTGCGGGCGCTGGAGCTCGAGCGGCAGCAGCAGCACGCGGCCATCGCGACGCTCACGCAGCAGGTGGAGGCGTGCGAGGGCGCGATCGAGGAGCGGGACCACGAGATCGAGGGGCTGCGCGCGCTGCTCGCCCAGCTCCGCGGCGCGGCGGCGGCGCCGCGAGCGTCGCTCGCGTCCCCGGCCTCCGTGCACGGCGCCGCGAGCGACGCGAGTGGGCCGCGGCGAGCGGAGGAGGGCGACGGACGGCCGGCCGCGGGGCTGCCGCCGCTGCGGCGCTCGCCGTCGCCGCTGCCCTCCCTCGCGGAGGACCCCCCTCGGGCCGACGCGCACGCGGCGGGCGCCAGCAACAAGATCCTCTTCCAAGGAAAGGATGGGCCGCGTCCGAGCGCGACGACTGCGACGGCTAGCAACAACAACAGTACAAGGCTGGTCAGTGCGCATGACGCGACGAAGCCGAAGGAAGGCAAGGTGGTGTTGCGTAAGGGTAAGCCCATCGCCGGCGGGAATGGGACGGCGCCATCGAGTCCCAACTGGATCCGCGGGTCGGACGGCGCGGCCGGGTCGCGCCTCGGCCCCCTGCGGAAGGGGGCGCTGCCGCCCAGCCGCATCGCGCAGAAAGCCGGCGCGGCAGAGGGCGGCGGCAGCGACGCGCACGCGGCGGCGCCGCCCCGTCACGCGGCAGCGTCCCCGAGCCGCTCCGTGGTGAAGCAGCCGGCGTCCCACGAACAGCCACCCACGGCGAGTGCGGGCTCTGCTCCACCCCCTGCTGCTGCTGCTGCGGGCAAGCCGCACGCGGACGCGGGCGCGGAGGCGCCGCGCCGCGCGCCGGGCTTTCAGACGACGCGGATGAACATCAACAAGTTCGACTTTAGCAGCCCCATCGCCGTGGACGCGAGCAGCACGGACGACGACGAGGAGGCCGCGGAGAACCGGCCGCGGCCGAAGCAGCGGCGCCGGAACGACCGCACAAGCGGCCGGCGGAGTGGCTACCTGCGCGACCGCGATAAGAGTGCGACCTCCGCCGCGAGCACTGTGGCGATGCGCAGCTACTACAACGACGCTAGTGTGGTGTACGACCTCACCAGCCCCGGGATGCTCGTTCTCTCGCCGCCGCCGGCGACGCCGGTGCCGTTCTCGGACCCCCCACACCTCGCAAGTGGCAGCTGGACGGATGCGGCGGCGGTGGCGGTATCCGAGGCCGCGGCCGCCGCTCGCTCCATCAGCCACCATAGTAATAACAGCAGTGATAACCATAGCAGTACTTATAATCATAATCATAATAATCATAATGATCGTAATCATAATAATAATAATAGCCACCCGAATGCGCATGTCGGGGCGAGTGTGCACGACCACGGAGCGGCGCTCCACGCCGCGCAGCAGAGCCAGAAGCTCATCGCGAAGGCGGTGACGCACAACGCGGAGCTGCTGCGGCAGATCCAGCTGCAGTCCAAACTGGAGCGCCTGGGCGGCGGCACACAAGAGCCCCACAGCGGCGACGGCGGTGATGGCGCTGCCGCGGCGACACCCAGCTCCGGGCCGCTGCCGGTGGTGCTTGCCATGCCGACGAAGCGGACCGGCGCGCCCGTCAGCTACGTCGGCGGGGGGAACCGCGCCGCGCTCGTGAACAGCTTCCCTCCACCGGCCTCCGCCGGCGCGCGGCTGCAGCTGCGACTGTCCACGGCGCCGCCGCTCCGGATGCCCCGGCCGCCGGTGCTGCGGCAGGGGCAGGGCTACGCGGGCAGGCTGCGGCAGCCGCCGCGGGCCCTGCTCCGCGACCTCCAGAGCAGCTCGCCGAGCTGGCAGCCGCAGGTGTGCCTCGTGTCCTACGCGGGCGAGACGCTGGACGGCGCGGCGCCGCCGTCACACGGCCCGCTGCCGGTGCTGCCCGAGTACATGCCCACGCGCTCGATCGTCAACAAGAACAATAGCAGCATCAATCCGTCCCAGTTCCTCTACGTGCGCAGCCCCTTCGACCGGCAACGGGCCTTCGCGTCGCCCGCGGGTGGGCGCGGCTCCCTCGCCGCAACGACGCCGCTGAGCGGCGCCGCCGCGCGCGAGGCGTACGAGGCGCGCCGGCACCGCTACCTGGAGGAACGCCAGCGCTTCCGCAGCTGGCAGCCCGTGGACGGCGCCGCGCCGCCCTACGGGAGTGAGGTGACCGCCGGCGCCGCCGCGGCCGCGGGCCTGCCGATGCAGACAGGCCAGAAGTACACGAGCTACATCAAGTGGATCACGGCCGAGAGGCGCCGGACGCGGCGGCAGCTGCGGCAGCTCCTCGCGACGCGCGACAGCAACAAGCCACGCGTGAAGCACAATTTGTACTACTACGGGCGGCAGGCCCCATCGCCGTCGCCGTCGCCGCCGCCGCCGAACGAGGAGCGCGTAGAGGAGCACTTCGTGGTGGGCCTCACGCCGATGGCGCCCGCGGCCCCGCCGCCGCTGCTGGACGCCTACGTGCCGACACCGGGGCACCTCCTGCCGGGCCCCTACTCCAGCCCGGTCGCGCTGTCGCCCAACGGGACGAGCACGCTCGCACCGGGCTTCGCGACGAGCGGCTCCGGCACCGCCGGGTACGGCGGCTTTCTCCACGCGAACACGAGCATGAGCCGCGGCGCGCGCGAGAACAGGGGCTCGGGCGACCTCTTCGCGGCCCACATCCAGGGGCGGCGCATCCAGTTTCCCTATGGGAAGCACCCGCCGCCGCACTAGTGGAACTCGGATCTTTATATATGGAAGTGTTTGCGATGTAAGATACATATGTATAATTTACTTTTTTTTTCTTGTTGACTGTTTTTTTTTTCTCATTTTCCTCCAATACAAACTATGTTAGTATTCGTTTTGTTCTTCCTTTTTTGTACTTTCACCGATGATAACATGTACATGTGTGCGTATAGTGTAGTACGCAAACGGAAGTGTAAGTATGTATAGTTCGAGCTGCCTTTTTTTTTTACTCTTTTCTCTGCAACTTTCGCCACATTCTCTTCTTTTTTTTCTCCGTTATCTCTCTGTTTTAAACAGTCTCTTTTTTTTCTTAACACGTATATAATCTTGTTTTTTTTCTTTTAGAACAGTATAGATTCTTTTTCTTTCCTTTTTTTTTTTACATATGAGCTCGTCTTTCAACAACCGGTTGATGGAGGCCCACAGCGAGTCGGGCTCCGTCCGTCCACGTGCTGCCATGCAGCTGGATTCCTTCCAACTTGGCAGCCTCTCCGACAGCGCCACCACGAACGCCACGCATGCGGCCGCGACCGGTGCGAACGCGGTTTCCTCGCCGACGCTGCTCTTCGCGGCGCGCGACCCGAACGCCGGGCAGCCGGCGCCGGGCAGCAAGTCACGTAACGTGTCGACCAGCGTGAGCGTGCGCCGCCCGCCGCCGCCGGTGCGCAGCGGCTCCGCGTCGTCCGTGAGCTACAGCCGCGGCCGCGTCGCGGTGCAGCTGCGGAGCCTCACGCACAGCACCGCCGCGCGGAGCGTCGCCTCCAGCGCCAGCCACCGCCGGCACGGGGGGGCCCGCCGCGGTGGCTGGCAGGGCGCGGAGGAGGAGGGCAGCGGCTCCGAGCGCCGCCCGCGCGACGCATCGCTGCCCTTCCATGACGAGGACACCGTCATGCAGTTCGAGAAGGAGGAGGAGGCGCCGCCGCCCGCCGAGCCGTGCCACCGCCGGCCCCACGCCGCCACCGCCGCGCGGCGGGTGGAGCGCGTGCCGTCGCCGGAGCCGCGCCGCGACGGACTGAGCAGCCACTCGCACTCGCCGCCGCCCGCCGGCGCCGCGGGAGACGCGCCGAGCAGCGTCAACGCGATGGAAGACGAGGGGGAGGCGGAGGAGGACGTGGACGGAACCGCCTGCCTGGAGGGCATCGCGGGCCCCACCGGCAGCAGCAAGGGCTCCCCCACACCGCCGCCGCGCCGCGCGTTTGTGCTGACGAGCATTCCGCAGGCGGAGAACAGCTACGCACAGATGGAGGCCATGACGCCGGTGCTGCCGCCGACGGTCCGCAGCAGCGTGCTCCCCCTCCTCCCCGCAACGACGTCCATGGTGCTGAATCTCCACGAGGAGGGGGAGGAGAGGCTTCACGTCCCAACGCCCGCCACCGCCACCGCGACGGCCCCGGCGACGGACAGCGTCACCTACGCGGCGGAGACCCACCCCTTCCGCAGCCTCCGCGCCGGTCAGGTGGTGGAAGAAGAAGACCGCGCGAGGGTCCAGCAGCAGCAGCTGCTGCAGCCACCGACACCGTATGATGCGCTGCTCGACGGCAGCATGGTCAGTCCGATGCCGCGCCCCGTCCCCGCCAGCTACAGCGACAGCGCCACCGCCGGCGCGCCCGACGCGACCCCCGTGACGCTGCCGCTCCCCACCACCACCCAGAACACCACCACCACCAACAACAGCACGCTCTCCGCCACCACGCCGGCGGACCTCACAGCGACGACGGCGCCCTTCGTGGATGAGGCGGAGGTGGGCGAGCGGCCGCGCGCCGCCATCGCCCTCCACACGGCCAGCCCGCCGCGCACGGGCTCCATCCTGCTGGACACGGCCCCCGCCGCCCCGGTGGCGGCGGGGGCCCAGGGCTCCGTCGAGCTGCAGTTTAGCATCTACTCGCAGCCGCCCGCCGCCCCGGCGGTGACGCCGCCACCGCCCCGCGAGACCGCGGCGAGGGAGGAGGAGGAGCCGCGGCGGCCGATGGCCTCCATGCTGCTCGTCGGCGGCGCGACGCCGACGCCGATCCGCGAGGTGCTGGATTACACCGCGCAGCACAACCACAATCACCACCAGCCGCCGCCGCCGCAGCAGCAGCAGCCCGCGGCCGAGGCGGAGGCGGCGGTGGCGCCGCTGAACGGCCTCAGCTTCGCCCTGTCCATGTCGATGCAGGAGACGAGGCTGCTGGTGCCGGCGACCGCCGCGCCCACCGCCGCGGCCGCCACCGCGTCCCCCGCCGCTGTCGAGCCGCCACAAGCGGAGGCCGAAGTGGAGGTGGAGGGCCCTATCCAGGAGGAGGAGAGCGACGCGGCGCCGCTGCCGCCGCCCGCCGCGGCGGAGGAAGTGCCAGAGCCGTCCCCGATGTGCGTGCCGCCGCCGCCGGACGCACGCCTTGCCATGCTCTCGCCGAGCCTCGGCACGGACGGGCTGCACCCGTACGCCCCCGCGCCCCGGGACGAGCCCTCCCCCCTGCCGCGCCCCGTGTCGGTGGCGACCCACCTCCAGCTGCAGCCGGCGCGCGCCGAGCGGCAGCCGTCGTCCCCGCCGGTGGCGGCCGCGGAGGCGCCGTCGGACGTCCTCGGCACGCCGTCGCAGCGCGTGAGTGACGAGGTGCGGGCGCTGGTGGAGCTCGCACAGGAGGAGGTGCGCCGCACGCGCGAGAGCCTGCTGGCAAACCTCTATCGCTCCCCCGCACCACTGCAGCGGCATGCGACCACGGTGCCGCTGCCCGACGCGCCGCCGCCGCCGCAGGAGGGCTCCGCGCGCTCGCTCGACTTTAGCGGCGGGGCCACGCCGCCGCAGCGGCAGGTGACCGCCGCGCCCTTCGTGGCGACGTCGCCGGTGGCGCTGCTGCTGTCCTCCGAGTTCGTGCTGAGCCAGCAGCTGCGGCAGCACGCGGCGGCGATCGGGCGACGGCTGCAGGGCTACGACAGCGCGGCGACCGGCGTGCTGCCGCTCGAGACGGTGCTGAAGGTGGTGGAGTTTGTGCTGGTGCAGCAGCAGCAGCAGGGCCGCGGCGGCGCCAGGCCCAGCGGCGCGGAGGGCGGCGCTGGCTTGATGCGCACGCCGACCGGGCACACCCCCAGCGGCCCGCCGCAGCGGCTGTACGCGACACCGAATGTGTACGGGGGCGGCCGCACGCCGTCGTCGCCGCCGACGCTGTCCGTCGGCGCCGGGAAGCAGGGTCGGCCGGCGGAGCGGCTGACGGCCGCGGACAGCCCCAAGCGCCGCCGGACGGAGAACGGGTCGCCGCACGATGGGGACGAGGAAGAGGAGGAGGAGCACGGCCGCCCAGCCACGTGCATCTCACCGACGCGCACGCTAGAGTCGCTCGCGGCCCGCCGGGTGGCGCGCCGGTCGGAGGAGGTGCTCATGCAGCTGCTGCAGCTCGTCATCCGCGGCTTCAAGCGCAATTTCGGCGAGCGCTACGCGTGGCGGCACCTCGGGGCGACGCAGGCGTCGCGCCAGGACGCGCGCCCCTCGCTGCGCGACCTCAGCGAGGTGGAGGGGCCGCTCGAGACGGCGTTCCCGCGGCTGCGGCAGCAGTACCGTCCGTCAGGGCCCGGCGCCGCGCCGCCGCCGCTGGACACTCTAGTTTACTACAACACCTTTGTCGAGAGCCTGAAGGAGCTAGAGCCGTAGATTTATGATAATGGTTCTTATATATATCTTTCTTCTTCTTGTGTTGTGTAGCCGTCAACAGAACGATAGCTCGGCCGTATTGAGGAAGCGAAGGCACCATAAATAGAGAGTTTTTTCTTCTTTTGCATATTTTTGTTTTGTTATTGTTGTGGTTGATGATTATATAGATGTCGGTCTGTTTATAAAAGCAAACAAAAGTAAAAAAAGAGAGAAAAAACTAAAATAAAATGAGCACATTCATATGTCTATGTATACAGATTCAAAGCAGACAAGGGAACTAATACGCTTACAGATATACATTTTGTTTTCTTGAATTCGGATTACGTATAATTCGTTGTTTTTAGAAGACGTTACTAGATTTTTTTAAAAATTTTCTTCTGTTTCTGTCTATGTTTACGGTAGTGCATTCGAAAACCATTTTTTTTCCCTCTACATTTTATGTATACTCTCTGTTCTTTTTCTCTTGATTGCTGTTTTGTTAGTATGATTATGATTGAACGAAGTTTTTCCTACCCCTCCTCTCTCTCTCTCTCTTCTTTTTTTTCGCCTTTTTATTCATAGTCTAACCACCTCGGCACACATATAGACACCCCTATAGAGCTTCTTTCCTCTTCGCTCTTCTTTTCCTCTCCTCTCTCCCATCCCCATGGCCGCTGCCGCGACGTTTGATCTCGCAAAGGAGGACGCCGGTCTGAACCAGTACTGGTACTCCGCCTACACGATCCAGAAGCTGGTGGAGGAGCTGCTGTGCCAGGGCACCGCGGCGGTGACGCGCTGCGCTTTTCTCTCGACCCCGTCGCTCTACTTCGCACTCCTGCGCTACTACGACGGCGAGGACGGCGGCACGAACGCGGCCGACGGCACGCAGAAAGTCCAGATGGAGAGGGCAGCCTTCCACACGCTCTGCGAGAACAGCTTTCTGTTCGACTACGATGAGCAGTGGTCGGGCGATGCGTCGAAGAACAAAAACATCATCTTCTACGACTACAATCACCCGCAGCAGCTGCCCATGCAATTCATGGACAGCTTTGACTACATTTTTGTCGACCCACCCTTCATCACGGAGGAGGTCTGGGCAAAGTACTTCGAGACCATCAAGCTGCTGCGTAAGAAGAGCCCGGCGCCGCCGCCGACGACGGACAGCGCGCAGGACGGCAAGAAGGCGGACGGCAAGCTCGTGCTGACGACCGTGATGGAGAACCACAACCTGTTGGAGGTGCTGTACGACGAGGGGCCGCTCTACGTGGCGCCGTTCCGCCCGTCCATCCCGCACCTCACGTACCAGTACGTCATCTACACGAACTACTACCCCACGAAGCAGCTCTTTGCGCTGAACACGCTCGAGATGTACAAGGAGATGGACGGCAGCGCCGGCGCCGAGGCGGCCGAGGCCGCCGCCGCCGACGCGCGCAAATGGCTGTCCGCCGTCACGATGGCGAACGAGCTGCGGCAGTCCGAAGAGACCTTCACCGCGCAGATGTGCAGCGCGGCGACCGCGACAAGGAGGAGGTGCTGCCGGCGCTGCTGCGCCAGCGGCAGCAGCAGCAGCAGCAGGCGGCCGCCGTGGCGCCCGAGGCGGTGCCGCTCGAGCAGCTCGAGTGGGGCTACGTGCCGGCGGGTCTCACCGTCTACGCGCACGGCAACGAGCCGCTGGCGGACGCCACCGCCCCCGCCGCGGCGGAGGAGGAGGGGCAGTTCGGCGCTGCCTACGCGCAGGCGAAGGCACTGCGCAGCACGCTGGACCGCTTCAAGAACCAGATCGACGCGATGCAGAAGCTGATGGACCGGCAGATGAAACTGCGGGTGCAGCGCGTGAAGGCGCGCAAGGACGAGGCGGCCGCCGCCCTCGTGGCGGAGCTGACGCAGCAGATCGACGCGAGCGAGGTGGAGCGCGCCGAGGCGATCGCCGCGATGCGACAGCTGCAGGCGCAAATCGTCAGCGGCGAGGCCGCCTACGCGCGGCTGCAGCAGGAGGCGCCGCCGGCGGATGACGCGGAGCCGAAGCCGACCCCAGCGACGGCGGCGACGGAGGAGAGTGCGGACGCGGCGACGCCGGTGCCCTACGCGGGCGCGATGGACGAGTGCCTGGAGGCCTACGCGACAGTGGAGGCGAAGCGGCAGCCGCTACAGGAGCTCGCCGCGGATGCCACGCGCAAGTACAAGTCGCCGCTCTTTAGCCG
Source organism: Strigomonas culicis (assembly GCA_000482145.1). NCBI lineage: Eukaryota > Euglenozoa > Kinetoplastea > Trypanosomatida > Trypanosomatidae > Strigomonas > Strigomonas culicis. Next base: position 7,405 of record AUXH01000442.1, on the reverse strand, counting down.
CATGAAGGAGTTGCTTGCAGACATGAAGCAGCTGAAAAAATCAAAAGAATAGACATGTTGTTTTTTTCTGTTTCTGTTTCTGTATTCATCATTTATTATTATCATTATTATTACTAATACGAGTCTGTGCTGAGTAGATGCGTACATACATTCACGAAAAGCAATACTTTAAGGCGACGATAAGTCGTGATGGTGTTAGAATATACATGCTAGTTGTCAGAGCGTTTTTTTTTTCTTCTTCTTCTTAGAAGGTCTTTCTATTATTGCATGTTTTATCTTATTGCCCCCTCCCTCCCTTTTTTTTTTTTAAATCTCTCTCTTCTCCTCTCTCTCTTTCCCTTTTTTCCTTCTCATTCCCTTCCTCTATTTCGGAAAGCATAGTATTTCCTTCTCTTCTTTAAACGAAAAAGAAAAAAAAGAATCTGTGCATCTCTACTGACAGACACACAGTTCAGCAGAAAAAAAAAAGCACATCTTTTTTTCTCTCTTTTCTTTTCTTTTAGCTTTCGTGTACCCTAGCGAATTAACGATCGTTTGTAGTTCGACCTGCACGTGTGCTCTCCCCCCCCCCCACCCTCAACCGACTTTCCCTCTCTCTCTCTTTTAGTCTGAGAGATGTTTGCGGTGGAGTTCACCTCGACGCGGCCCGCCGGGGCTGCGCCCTACTATTCACTCGTCGTGCGCGACGAGTACGTAGTGGGCAGCGCCGCGGAGTGCGACATCTGTCTCGCCGCGCCTGACATCGCGCCGCAGCACGTGAGCCTGCTCGTCATGCGCCAGAAGCAGGCGAACGAGGAGGCGGAGGCCGCCGGCGGTGAGGGCGTGCGCGCGGCGCAGTACGAGGTGCCGGATGGCGAGGAGGGCGCGACGGAGCCGAACCCACTCGTCGTGTTCCTGACCGTGCTGCCGACGGCCCCCGCCGGGGCCGGCACCATCTACGTGGGCGACACGGAGGTGCCGCCCGGCGGCAGCATCATCCTGATGGACCAGACGGAGGTGCAGTTCGGCGGCAGCGCGACGGTGGTCTTTCACTACCGCCCGCTCGTCGTGAGCATCGACCCCGACCCGTTCACGGCCGACTACGTGCGCGAGCTGACGTCGATGCTGGAGCAGCTCGGTGCGACGGTGGTCGCGGAGCCGACCCTGTCACTGCACATGCCGACGCCGATCGGTCGGCTGCACTGCACGGACGAGCTCTACGACAGCCGCGCCTGCGTCGCCGCGCTCGCCTGCGGCTACAGCGTCGTGCAGCCGACCTACGTGCTGGAGTGGTTCGCCACTCTCGCGCAGCGCGCGTCGGCGCCGCTGAGCGTGCTGCCGCCGCCGAGTCGCTTCCAGGTGCCGATCCGCAGCACTGTGCACGCGTCACGCGTGAACTACCTGCGGCCGGAGCCCGACACGACGCCCTTTTCGCTGTTCCCCATCCCCGCCACCGCCCGCACGACGCGCGACCGCGCGGCGCTGCTCAAGGGCAAGGTGCTCTTCTTCTTCACCGAAGCGGCCGCCGCGCGCTACCGCGTGGCGGCCGCGCAGTGCGGCGCGACGTGCTTCTTTCCCGCGGACGCCGACGACGCGCTGCACATGGTGCGGCTGCTGGCGGTGGAGCAGCGGCCGCCGCGCGCGAGCGAAGGCGCCGGGCCGCGCGGCAGCGCCTCCCTCGCGGCGCCCTTCCCGGACAACTTCTACATCGTCGTGGACTCCGTCGTGGAGGCGACGCTGCTGAACGACGGGCTGCGCGGCGTGTCGGCCGAGCTGACGAAGTTCCTCGGCGACGCGAGAGACGCCGGCGCGGAGCACGTGCCGGTCATGGGCGACCACGTGCTCTTCACCGCGCTGCTCTCGAACGCCTTCACGCTCGAAGAGGTCCCGCTGGACATGGAGCCGCGCTCGATGCTGGAGGCGGACCACAGCGCGGCGGCCGCCTACAACTACCAGGCCCCGACCAACCCGTCCGTGGCGAGCGGCACGAACGGGTCCCTCGTCCTCGCGCCGCTGCCCATGTACCGCGTGCAGCAGCAGAGGCAGGCCTCCACGCCGAACAGCGGCGTCGCCGACGCGCGGCTCTTCGGCTCCCCGCGCGGCGGCAGCGGCAGCGAGGGGGGCGGCGGCAGCGCGCGCCGCGCGGGGAGCCGCGAGACGCTGCGCCGCGGCACGCTGCTGCCGCGCGCGAACGGGCGGACGCCGACGCGCAGCCAGCTGCGGTCCTACACCCGCCAGCGCGCCCTCGAGCAGGCCCTGGATGAGGGAGCGGCGGACGCCCCCCTCTCCGCGCGCGACGGCAGCGGCGCCGGCTCGCCGCGCTCCGCGCGCCGGCACCTGCAGTTGGCGGCGCCGACCGGCCCGCTCGCCGGCGGCATCAGCTTCGAGGACCGCTTCGACCTTGTGCGGGTGCGCGTCTACGCCTTCCTGCTCCGCGAGGACGCGGGGCTGGATGCAATGCTCGCGAACTACCGCCGCAACCGCTTCGTCGACCGCGAGGTGATGGAGCACGCGCTCGAGGTGCGCGCGCAGGCGCAGGACTACATGGAGCAGATCGACGAGCTGCTGGACAGGAGCCACGGCTCGTACACGGACGCACTCCGGCACTTCTGGCAGGACTGCAGCCTGCTGGACGAGAAGGCAAAGCGGCTCGTGTCCAGCTTCGACAAGCTCTCGCGCGTCGTGCGGCGGCCGTCGTCGATCCGGCCGCGCCGCAGCTCCCCCGTCGCCGGCGGCGGCGGCAGCCCGCGGCGGTCTAGCCAGAGCGCCATGGCGACCGCGCGCGACAACTATCTGCGCGAGCAGCACGACGCGCGACTGCAGCACCTCCACGCGCAGCCGCTGGACGGCACCGGTGACAGCCTCGTCGAGACCTCGGGCGAGCTCAGCGGCAGCGCGGTGAAGGACCGCCGCGAGGTGTACCGCCGCGTGCCGGAGCCGCACCGGCGCAGCGTCACGACGGCCGGCGGCGGCGCCGCGGCCGGCCGCTCGCTGTCGGCGCACGGCGACTCGCCCGAGCGCGACTCGAGCAGCAGCGACGGGACGGGCGCTGCCGCGCGCGCGAACGGTGAGGGCAACAACCACCCGCGGCCGCTGCGCCGCGGCGTGCCGGTGAAGGTGCGCGCGGCGCGCGCGCCGGAGCCGCGGCCTACGACGCTCAGCTCGCGGCCGGCGAGCGCGTCGCCGGGGAAGGTGCGCGCCCACACGCCGTCGAAGCCGTCGCGCCGCATGGCACAGGCGGACCCGCAGGTGCCGGCGGTGGTGTGCGCGCCCTCTGGCGTCCGCCGCGGCTCCACCAATTAAGGTGGGCATGAGGCAGCAGTGGGTGGATGTGAGAGCGAGAGGGAAGGGCCCACCACACGCACAAGGGAGCGGAGCATATAATAGTTATAGTCATACTAATAATGACATTTTTTTTTTACATCGTATGAAGGGTGAAGAGAGATTTTGTTTTAAATATATATGAATAGATATATATATCTTTTGTATGGAGTATGCATTTGCTGTTCCTTTGTTTTTCGTTTTGTTACGCATGTCCGTACACGTATACAAAGAGAGATAGAGAAGAAAACAGTTTGTCAGTCTAAGGACAGATAAAAGCAAGCAAAATAGGCAAGCAGCATACAAATAAGAAGACTTCTTTTTTTATGAAAAGGAGAACAGCAAAAAGAAAGAAAAAGAAACATTGTAGTAGTTTTTTTTCTCGTTACTCTTCTATCTGTTGTTGCGAAGCTGTTCTTTTTCATTGTTTCAATTTTTTTTTTGTATCATTTCTCTCTCTCTCTTTTGCTTCGGTGTTTATGATGGAATCGTTATATGGCCGAACCTGTAGAAAAAGCAAAAATAATACTAGATAAATAATAATGATAATAATACATAAAAAAGTGAAATGACACTTCATGCTAGGGTGTATAGTGATAGTCTTTCCCTTTTTTTTATCTGCCTTTCTTTTCTTCTTCTTGTGTTGTCACCGTCACAAACACATATGTATCTACTAAAATAAGGAGCAATGAGAGGATTGACATGTATAAATAATACTGTTTTTACTACTATTTTTAATGCAGATAAAAAGAAAGAAACACAATTGGTGATGATATATTATTTCTTTCTTTTTTTTTTCTTTTCGCACTCAAGTGTGAAAAAATATCGAAAAAAACAACACACACACAAAAAAATCTAAACAGCAACATCGTATCTATGCAAAAAAACATGTATAAATAAAAGCAAAAAAACAAAGTAAACAAAAAACTCACTTTTGTTCCTTCTGTTTTCCAATTTGTGAGGGATGTTTAAGAAAAAAAAAGTGGGACGTACGCGCTTTATATACTGATATATGTGTGCGAACGTATATTGGTATGATGAGGCTATATCGACTGTGGCAGTTGCCAAACACAATGAAAGCAGGAATGAAGCTTTTTTTTTTTACATATATGTATTCTTCTTTTTTGAACGTTCTGTGCCTCACGTACATATGTGTATGTTCCCTTTGCGAACTGAATTACTAACAAAACCAACAACACACATATAAAAGTATGATAGAAAAGAAATAAAGCATATTTGAAGTGAGGTGTTTTGCCTTACGATGATCAAAATCTTGAACTGTTCTGTAATACTGAATAGTTTTCATTCTTAGCCTACGTACACATGTTAACCGCCTCCCCCCTCTCTCTTTGATGTTATTTGCTTGTTTGTTTCAGTGCGGTGGTGTCGTTGTTATAGTTTTTTTCTGTTTGCTATTTCATTCTTTCTTTCTCCTTTTATAAGCATATAAAGAAACACTATTATTTGAGTTTGATAAAAGTTGCCGCTGTTTTTTTTCTTCTTCCTTTATTTTGCTTCTCTTAATCTCTTACAAAAAGACTTCCCTCTTTTACAAGTAGATCCACATACACATATACAAACTTTTTTTTTTGTGGTATTGCTTGATATACATATTGGCATTGGTGTTCTTATAGCTCAAGTAAAAAAAAAAAAGGGTTATTATTGGAAATAATAATAGGTGTGCACGTTAGTGAAGTACACCCCCTTTTTTTGCTCCCCCTTTTTCCCTTTTACCTCTTTTTTCTTTTTGGGACTTCCGCCTTTTCCTTTTTCCTCGTGTGTTCTTTTTTTTTTTCGTGTTCCTTTACTGTTTTTTTTTCTTTATTATATTTTTCTGTACTCGCTTTTGAACACTTCAGTTTTTCTTTTTTTTACTTTTACTTTCTCCTCCCTAGCCCAATGTGGTTCCGACCGTGTGCTCTTGCAAAGGCAGCCGAGCACAGTGCGCCGGCGCCGGCGGTGCTGCCCTGTAACATGTTCCAAAGCAACAAGTCGCTGCTCGTGATTCAGGAGGCGACAAAGAACGACCGGATGGCCATCCCGAAGAAGCTGATCGAGTACCTGCTGCAGCTACAGCACATGGAGGACACCGAGGTGTCCAGCAGCCCCCTGACGTCGGCTGCCCCCGCAGCGCCGGTGAACGTGCCGAAAGTGCAGAGCTGGTGCACGGCGCGCGAGCAGTCCGCGTGGATCATCACGCAGCTGCACGACATCTTCCTGACGCGCCAGTGCTGGCGCATGATCAAGGTGAAGTTCCTGGTGCACAGCCTCCTGTGGAGGGGCTCGCGTGTGTTCGTCGAGGAGTTTCACCGGCGCCTCGTCGCCGGCGAGGTGCGCTTCTTCGACCTCGACGTCGCGCTCGCGTGGCGGCAGGTGGTGCAGGAGAACCCGACCGGCGCGGAGCTGCCCAGCACTTGCGGGAAGGGGTCGCGCGCGGTCGCCGGCAACGACGACGAGGATGACGACGGCTGCGGGTGCGAAGAGGCGACCCGGTCGCCGAACACCGCCGACGCGCGCGCCGCCGAGGACGGCGGTCGGCCGGATGCCTCGCAGCGCGACTTTCTGGCCGCGTGGGCGCGCGCGAGCCGGCAGCAGGCCGGTATGGTCGCCACCGCGGACGAATTGAAGCACAGCGAGGTGCTGGAGACACACATTGCGAACTACTCCGCGTACCTGGAGTCGCTCGTCAAGTTCCGCTACGAGTACCCCCACGTTGACCTCGTCCGCGGGCGCGTGCACGACACGAACGTGATGGGCGCGCGCGGCCGCCGCACGCTGCCGCTCGAGGGGCTGCAGAGCCTGCTGGTCGCCACGCTCGAGCTCATCAAGTCGACCGTCATCAACTCCTTTCAGGCGCCCCCGTCGCCGATCGGCAGCATGATCTTCCTCTCTCGCTGTCTCAACGCCCACCTCCTCTACAGCGTGGCGACGCAGGTGATGGTCGGCCTCGTGAGCGTGCTCGTCCGCCGCTTCCTCGCGCTGCTGCGTGACGTCGACCGGTCCGGCCTCGACGCCGGCGGCGGCACCGGCGGCAGCTTCTCCAGCGTCAGCGCCGCCGTGTCCTGCTCGGACGTCTTCCGCGTGCCGCGCGTCACGTCATCGGAGGCCTACGACGCGCTGGTGCCGCGGCAGAAGCTGGCGCTCCTCGCGCGCGAGTGGTACACGCTGCTCTTCCACTACAACCGCACCGCGGAGCAGCTCCGTGAGCATTGCCTGGCGATCCACCGACTGCTCAGCCTCCAGGCGGCCGCACCCGACTGGCTGCACGTGCTGCCGGCGGAGTCCTTCAGCATGATGAAGGCGTACGGCTCCCTGCACCCCTCGCGCCAGGCATGCCCGTGGTGCGCTAGCGAGAGGGACACGCCGGGCTGCCACGCGGAGGGCGACCACCACGTGCCGCCGTGCGCGCTCTATCTGGTCGGCGCGTGGCGGCAGCAGATCCAGAACGTGGTGCGGCTCGCCAAGGGGCAGCCGGCGGCCACGTCAGAAGTGCTCCGCGCGCTCGGCGGCGAGCTCGACGCGGCGGAGAAGGAGTGGACGTCCCTGAGTGCCTCCGACAGCTCGACCGGGGTGACGCCGCGGCGACAGTCCCTGGAGTTCCAGACCAGCACGCTCACCGGCACCTTCGTCATCCGCCGCAAGGGGGCGGAGAGCTCCATCTCCTCCTCCATCTCCTCATCCTCGCGGAAGGAGGATGTGGAGGTGGTGTACCTGGACCAGCTGATGGGCAAGACGACGGACTCGATCGAGGCGCTGCTGCAGGAGGACGACGTGGTGGTGGTGTGCCCGGACGACTTCAGCGCGACGGACCGGCTGAAGCTGGCGGACCGCTTCGTGGTGCTGCGGCAGCGGCCGCTGGGCGAGGGCAGCTACGGCAAGGTGTTCCGCGCGTGGGACGAGCTGCAGGGCGGGTACCTGGCGGCGAAGGAGGTGCCGCTGGACAGCAGCAAGGACACGGCGACGTCTGTGCACGACGCGCTGCACGAGTACACGATCCTGACGCAGCTGCACCACCCGCACATCGTGGCGGTGAAGGCGTTCATGGTGGCGGGGAGCGTGGGGACGATCTTCATGGAGTGGATGCCGTCGGGGTCGCTGCAGGAGG
>AUXH01000441.1:0-16232 GCA_000482145.1 Strigomonas culicis | reverse complement strand
CTTTGGCTTCCTCTGTCTCTTCTTCCTCTCGCTCAGATTTGTACTCTCTTATTCGAGGGCACACATCTGTATTGCAACGCTGGTTTAAAAAGAAAAGATCATATATATATATATTTTTTTCACTGAAGTATGCATCCAGTCTTCTACGTACTCTTTTGTTTGTCTTTCTCAAGTATAAATTCAACAAACGGAGGCAGCACCTTCGGCAAGCAGGTGGGCGCAAGTCACGATAAGAGAGACAAACATGAATGAGGGACAACTCGTGCTTTGGTGGAGTCGGCGGGGTGCGCGAGGCCACGGGCAGCGGACCACCGGCGCAATAAAGGTGAAGAGCGTAATACATATATGATGGAGAGTCGCGGTTCTCTCTTTTGGGTTAGCTGAAAGCAATACCTTCCGAACGATGACAAAAAAAGGGAGAGAGAAGCACGAAGGGGAGCGCAATCATTCACCTGACCTCTGCCTCTGCGCAGTGCCTTCCGGGCTCATTCATATATATACATTTATTTATTAATCTATTTCTTTCTTATCGCATGCATATGCAATAAGAAATCCTCCAATTGTGTGTTCCATGTATCTTCATTTACTATTTTATTCATTACATTCCTTTTTTTATTTATTTGTTCAATACGGTGAAGCGCCCCTCGCGCACACACGGCCGCGCCTTCCTGCGGGACACGCACACGCCCAGTGGGTGTACAGGCGTCGGTATCGGATACGACTGCATCGCTTTTTTATTTATTCTCACACTGACACACTCACTCCACCCCTCTCCTTTGTTTTGTTTCCTCCTCTTAGAGTAGTATTACCCAAAAAAAATCATATTCATTACGAACGTATTGTTTTTCTTTTTTTCTCTATTTTCACATTTTTATTGTTTGTTTCACTTGTTCGTTTGTTTTCATCTTCCAAGAATAGCGGAGAAAAAAAAAAAACATGCCGTCTCGGAAAAGTGCGGAGAAGGAGGGGTATCTCTGTCGTGACTTCAGCAGCATCGCGGAGGAGCCGGACGGGGAGGTGAACATGGATGCCGGCGGCTCCCACTCGAAGCAGCGGCACACGCCGGAGGGCAAGACACTCATCCAGAGCCCCCTCCTCGGCGGTGCGGACAGCAGCGAGCGGTACCGCGTGGACACCTCACCGCCGGCGCCGCGGCCGACGTCGGGCTCCGCCGCCGCGAAGGGACGGACGCTGTTCTCACACATCAAGAACACGCTCTCGTCCTCGAGGCGGACGTCGCCGGTGCCCGGCGGCGACCGAGCGGTCGCGGAGGCGGCCAGCAGCCAGGCGATGGTGTCAGCCATGAACACATAGACAGCGAGCCCCAATACGAGCCATCAAGGAGAAACGTGGTGTACTACTCTTCCAGTGGCACACGGACAGACGAGAGAGCGAAAAGATGGAAAAATGGAGAGAAACGTGTGTATGTATGTACACACTATGTTCTCTGTTTTTTATGATCTCGCCTTTTACATAGGGAAAAAAAATGTACATAAGGATCTACATATATATGTATATATGTCTTTTTTTTTAATTGCCCAGCGTGAATCACATTCAACACATATATCAGCTTTCTTTTTCTTTGTTTTTTCTTTGTTCGCTTTTATGTTGGATAGAAGGCAGTGAACAGTCAATGACGTGACAGCGCAAATAACTGGTCTTACATATTGTATGAAAAACAACAAATGCTCTTCCTAAAACGTCTCTATGCACAGTGCCCGTAGCGACCTTTTTTTATTATTTTTGTTGTTGTTGTTTTCTCTCCCCCCCCCCCCCTTGCTTCCAGTTGGACGGAATGTGAGGGGAAAAAAAGAAGGGGCGTGGATGAGAATAATTGTTATTAAACGGATTCCCTTCTCTCCGTGGAAACGGTGCGTACATCTATCTGTGTGTGTGTGTGTGTGTGTTTGTCGGTGAAGATCATTCTCTGAACCGTCCGAACAGCGGACCTCCACTTGTTGCTCAGATGCAACACGCCTGAACCTGTCTGTACGTCCCTTTTCTCTGTTCCCTCTTTTTTTTTTCCATTCTGTATATATGACTATGTTTACTATTCTAAGAACATACTCTGGATACGTTTACAAAACGTGTATCATTCGACTATTTTATTTAAACGACATTCAACTTTAGCAATAAAAACAACAGGAACTTTTTTGTTTGTGAGTTCTTCTTTTTTTTTGCTCTTTTTATTAGCATCATCCGAGTTTTAAAAACAAATTCCCATTCACCATGTCCTACGCGAAACGCCATGAAGCGAAACACCATCATAGAGATGCGAACGGTGTGAGTGAGGCGCTGGAGGCGCACAACGCGGCCGGCCAGGGGCCCCTCCCCGCCCCCCCTCCCCCCACTGAGCACGCCACGACACTCCTCGGACACCTCAAGCATTCGCTGAGCTCCCACAAGCGCGGGGCCTCCGCGTCCCGCCACGGCTCGCGCAGCAACCCCGACCTCACCGCGGCGGCGGCCACGCTCGACCTCGAGGAGGGCGCGCGCCACAGCGGGCACCGCTCCAGCAGCAGCCGCCGGCGCGGCGAGCACACCGCCGGCAGCGACGCCATCATCGCGCACATCAAGCGGCGGCTCTCAACGCCGCGGCGGCGCGGCAGCCACTCCGCGACGGAGGGCGAGCACAGCGTGTCGGACCGCCACGGCCCGGGGCCGGAGCCGGCCAGCGCCCCGCGCGCGGACGCGCCGCCGGAGCCCGCCGCCAACGCCACCCCCTCCCCGTCCCGCGAAATGATGGCTACCACCGCTGCCGCGCCCACGCAGCAGGCGGCGGCGGCGGCCAGCCGCCGGCGGGCCGCGCCGCCAGCCGTCGAGTCCCCCCCGCCGCGCGAACCGGTCCCTTTCACCACGTCCACCACCACCACTGCGGCGGGGGGGATGCCGCTGAAGGCGGAGAGCCGCAAGCAGTTCGTCTCCGTGCCGCCCGACGCGGCCGCGGCTGACGCCGCCGAGACGCCGTCGCCCCTCCGCGTGGAGGCGCCGGCGGCAGCGGGCGGCAGCCCCAACACATCGTCGCTCTCCGTGCCGGTGGCGGCGTCGGCGCCGCCGCCGGCGCGCAGCCCGACAGGCGCGGAGGAATCGGTGCGCGGCGGCAGCGCGCTCTCGCCCATCTCCGCCGATGAGTTCGCGGACAAGTTGGACGCGATCCTGCAAACGCGCGAGAGCATCGAGCGGCTCCTCGCGGAGCAGCGGCAGCGCGAGCACAGCCTCGCGGCGATTGTGGAGCAGCTACAGCGCAACGTGCCGTCCGTGTCACCGCCGCCGGCGGCAGCGGCTGCCACCGCGGAAGCAGACACGAGCGGCGCGGCGGTACCCGAACCCACACCCACGAGCGATAGCGAGGATAAGACGAATAATAATAATATGCCGCTTGTCATGACGACGCCGAATACGAACAGCAGCGATAACATGCTGCTCATCTCTAACGAGCAGCTCAGCAACCTCGTGGAGGAGCGCGACAAGGTCTTCCTTCTGCTGCAGTCCTTCAAGGACGAGGGCAACGCGGTGATCCACCGCATGTACACCGCGCTGAAGCAGCGGGAGCGGAAGGTGGCGGAGCTGACCGCGACGGTCGAGGCGCTACAGCAGAGCAACACGCGGCTGCGGCAGGTCCAGCAGCTGTACAAGGAGCGCGAGAAGGACCTCCAGCTCGCGTCGCCCAAGTCAGTCAGCCGGCACGGCGGGGAGAGCAGCGGCGGCGGCGGCTGCGCGGGGTGCGCCGCGAAGGAGGCGAAGATCGCGACGCAGCGCAAGCTCATCGGCGACCTCGACGACCTCCTCCACACCGCGGATGAGGTGCTGGTCGGGATGCAGGGCCGCGCGGAGGCAGCGGAGAAGCGGCTCGCGGCGCCGCCGCAGAAGCCGCGACCGCTCGCCGACAGCGCCGGCACCACGGAAGACGCGCAGGTGAGCGAGGAGGGCCGCGCCCTCGCCGCGCGGCTGGAGGAGTTCTACACGAGCCCCGCGGCGGCGCAGGATGCGCACCGGGAGGCGATCCTCCAGCTGCTGAACCTCTTCCAGTACGAGCGCGGCCACGTGGCGCAGCTGCGCGTGGCGCTGTACGACGCGCAGCAGCAGCGGCTCGCGCTGGAGGAGCAGCACCACGCCGCGAACGCGGCGCTGGACCAGCAGATGGACACGCTGGAGCTGCGCCTGCGGCGCGCAGAAGCGCAGGTGCGCGGCGGCGACCCCGCCGCCGCCTCGCCGGGGTCCGCCCGCCGCATGGTGCTCTCCGGTGCGGTGGCCGCCGCGGCCGCGTCGAGCGTGACGCCGACGCGCAACCTCTTCGATGAGAGCAAGGACTCCGCCGCGCGGACGGATGTGGCGGTGGCGGTGCACAGCGACCCCCTCGCGGACCTCCTCGAGCGGCGCCGCTCCGCCGCGACCTCCTCCTCCTCCGCCTCCGTGCACTACTCCAGCAACCGCGGCGGCGGCGACGGCGCCGCGCCGCACGGGACGGACCTCGAGATGACGAACCAGCAGGAGCCGGGGGCGGCGGAGGGGGACGAGGATGCGGCGGGCCACCACCCGTCGAGCGCGACGACCACTGCGCTGCCAACGACGGACAACGCGACGGATATGGAGTCGCCGCGCGGGGCGCTGACGCCGTCGCAGACGCGGCCGCGGCCGCGCACCCCGCCGCACGGCGCCGCGGCGACGCCCTCGCAGCCGACGACGCAGGCGGCCGCGCCGACGCCCGCAAGTGTGCCCTCCCCCGCCGTCGCGCGGCGCCCGGCAGCGCCGCCGGTCGCCGCCCCGAGACCGCCGGCCGAGCCCACGAAGGAAGAGAAGAAGGAGCTCAAACGGCTCGAGAAGCAGCGGAAGAAGGAGGCGAAGGAGCGAGAAAAGCTGGAGAAGGAGCGACTGAAGAAGGAGGAGAAGCTCCAGGCAGAGCGTGAGAAGGCGGCGAAGCAGGCCGAAAAGGGAAGGGCGAAGAGGTAAAGAGGGGAGCATAGAAGAAAAAGAAAAAAAATGCATCCCTTATGTGTTTTGCTCTTCATCTCCCTTTCCGTTGCGTGTTTGTTTTTGTGCGCGTGGCTAATAGACATCAAGAGTACAGATCAGCTTGTTTACATGCGTGTATTTATCGAAATGTGATTTCTCTTCTTTTTTTTTCTCCTTTTCTTTCTCCTTCTCCGCAAGGTTGCATGTTCATATGTATGCTCGTGCCTGTTCATAACGTCTTCTAGGCATCATTATGGGGTGGAAAGAGAGGAGCGGCGTGTCAAATGCCCTCCTTCTGTGTTCGGGTGTTTCCATCTTTGTGGAAATGGTTCTTAAAGAAAAAAAAAGATTAACAAATGGAAGTATATATAGAAACGGGAATACTACTATCGTATCTAATGAGTATTTCTTAACTTTCTGTTGGTTTGCTTTTTTTCCTTTTTCTCAGCTCGTTGTGATATCCACTCCAAGTACTGTATTACGATTGGTAGGATCTCATGAAGATACGAGTATTGTTTCAGATTTGTATTATTCTGTTTGCTTGGTTGCTGTTGTTGTGTTACTGTTTTTTTATTATTATTATTTATTATGCGTACGTCTTGTCTTGTGAAAAAAGAGGTTAGACGATAAACAAAAACATAGATCCTAACACAAGAGGTTTCCCTTTTTTTTTTGATATCTATATCCGTTTAAGTGCTTTCCTACTTTGATTTTTTTTGGCTTGTTCATTTTGTCTTCTAAATGTCTCTTTCTTTTATTTCTGTCTTTTTGTGTTTGTATTAGGAAATAATACAAAAAAGGATAAATATAGAAGCGACAAAAAAATAGTATTGAACAAGGAACAAAAAAAAAAGGTGAATTGCATTGAGAAATAGAATTACATTATTCTAAGGAGTACCGCGCACCGCATGCCTGGTGTGGTCTACGATGCGGCCGGCACTACGGGCATCGATGGGGTCATTGACAAGGCCATCGCGGAGCTGCAGCGCAACGAGAAAATCTATTTCTACAACACGGAACAGACGCGCGCGGATATGGCACGGCGGTTTGTGGACAACATTGGGCACTACCTCATCGCCCGGGGGGTGCAAGTGCGCGAGAGTGCACCTACGGCGGTCACCATGCATAATAACATGAATACAAATGGCAGTGTCAGTGCGTCGGGTGCCGGTCATGGGCCCGGACGGTTGGTCGCCGCCGACTGCGACGACGAGCACGGCAGCCCGATTCTGATGAACCACCACGCCGGCGGCGGCAGCACGCATAACAACAACAACAACACGAACAGCGCCTCACCCTTCCGCACCAGCAGCAGCGGCAGCCTCAAGGCCGGCCTGAGTGGCAACAAGACGACGGCGACCGGCAGCCCACACCGCACGTCGCGGACGCTGCCCAACCATCTCGCGCTCAGCAAGTCGTTTGTGTTTAAGAACTTCAATAAGAACCGAAAGGCGCTCCTCGCGAACTACCAAAACAACGCGTCGAGTATACCGTTTACGGGTAACGCCATCGGTGCGTTGAATCTCAGCGCCACGAGTGCGACTGCGAGTGAGTCTCCGTCGTCGTTTGTTGTGTACAACGGTGGAGCCAACCAGCCCAGCCAAAACCCGAACGCGGCGGCAGCGAATACGAGTAGCAACAACACGACGGCCCATCACAATGGCACGGTGCACATCCATTACGTCGTTTCGCGTGATGGGTCGCCGTTCGCGGATGTGATGAACACGAATCAGGTCAATGCGGAGAGCGCAGACGGCACATCCGCGGCCGCACACATGCACGTCACCGCCGGCGCCACGGTGAGCGGCAGCGGCAGCGGCAGCATGAACAACGTGAACACCTACACGGTCAATGTCACCAGCGTCGACAACAACACGACGGATAGCAACAATAACAATAACAATAATATTATTCATAATAATAATAATAATAATAATAATAATAGCCGGGCGGCCACTGCGGCCTCGCCGTTGCCGACGGCGGTTGGCTCGCCCAATACGATGACGCACCTCAGCGGCGGCGGCGGCGCGGCGAGCGGCCGCATCGCGCTGAACGACAATTCCTTCGGACCCTTCGTCCTGTCCATCTCCGATCTCGGCACCTTCGATACCACGAGTACGTACAACGCGAACCCGCCGACCGCAGGCACGATGCCCGTCGTCATGCCCAGCAACAACACGACGACGACCACCACGACGACGGCGACGGCGGCTGTGCCGAGCGGCAGCGCGGGGGCCAATAACGCAACGGCCGCAAATAATAACCCCTACGCGTCGCCGTGCGACTCCAAGGACACCTCCTTCGCGCAGCTGCCCCTGCTGAACACGAGCTACAATACGCTGCACACGACAAGTGAGCGCGCCGGCACCGGCGCCGGCAGCGTCGTCGCGACGGCCGCGGCCGGCAGCACCATCTACAACAGCAAGAACATCAACCGACTTCTGCATGCCAAGGTTTCCTTTCGGCGTGACACGGTCAGCGCGGCGGACGGCGATGGCAGCAGCGGCGGCGGCGGCGGCCACGCACAGCCGCAGCTGCGCCTCCTGCCGCACCCGGAGTCGCGCCGCGCGCACGGCGGCTCGCCCAGCTCTATGTCGCCCGTCGCGATGCTGTCCATCGCCGGCGCGTACCACAAGGCGAGCCACAGCCAGCTGCCGCCGGAGGCCGCGGCCGGCCCCCCGACCGCGCCCAACCCACTCGCGTGGCCGCCCGCCAAGGGCGCGAGCGACCCCACCACAGACGGCGGCAGTGGCAATCGATCGAGGCGCGCGGCGGGCCACGCGTCAGCAAGTCCTCTCAAGGGCGGTGGGAACAACAACAACAGCAGCAGCAACAGCGGCGGTGTGGCGGAGGCTTCCTTCTTGGTGTACCAGCAGCAGAAGCACAGCAATAACAGCACGCTCAACAGCACGTCGTGGGGAAACGCGTACCACAACGGGACGACGTCCACGAAGCTGAACAGCACGCTTGGCAGCCTGCACAGCGCGCTCCTGATGAGCAACGCCAGCGCCAGCGGGGGCGCCGCGAGGTCGCACGGCGCGGTGGATATTATTCTGCGCGCGACACCGATCGGCAAGCGCATGGCGAACACGCGGACCGCCAGTGGCCACAGCGCGGCCGCGCCGCAGAGCCCCTCCACCGACAGTGAGCCCTCCGCCGCGCGCCCGCGCAGCGCCGCCGCGGAGGACGCGCTGGAGCCGCTGCCGCCCCGCCCCCCGCCACAGGAAGAGGAGGGGAGGCCGAAGCACCACCGGCGGCAGGCGCCGGCGGCCGCCGCCGCGCTGCTGCCGCAGCCGCGGCAGCAGCAGCAGCAGCAGCTGGAGCCGCCGCCGCCGCCCGCCGCGACGACCACGACGACCTCCAACGAGTCTGTGTACGACCACCACAACCCCAGCAGCGACAGCCGACTGCAGCTGGTGACGCTGCTCCGCAGCAACCAGAGCAACACGACGAGTACGAGCTACCACAACAGCAACACGACGAACAACAATATGAATATGAACCCGACGAGTAACGAACAGGAGAGTCATCCGATGCACACGGATGTGGCCAGCGCCGCCGCGACCGCCGCGGTGAAGAAGGGCATCAAAAAGGAGGACATCATAAAGCGCATCCAGCGCGTGCTGTACGAACAGCGCGATGACGTGGGCGGCGGGCCGGGCTCCATCGAGGCGCCGCTCTATACCGGTGTGCATAGTAACACGAACAGCGGCAACGCGAGCGATGCGGTCTGCAGCGAGCAGACGAGCAGCAATGTGGACTACTACACCCCCTATCGCCCGGAGTTTACCGCCCCCGCGGACCACGATACGCAGGCGCAGAGTCGGAGTAAGACCGCGTCGCCACGCGGCACCGCCTGGCGCCCGTAGCAGCACAGCGGTCAGGACGATGAGAAGCGATAATAGGGCTTCTTTCTTTTTTTCCTTTTTCATTTTTTTTTGTGTGTGTTTTCAGCACACACACACACACACACACAATATACACACACATACACATATACACATGCATGCACGTACGCAAAAAAAAAAAACGTAAAAAGGGGGAAAGGGAAAAGTGAAATAAATGCTTGATTACTATAACCTCATTGTATCTCTTTCTTTCCTCCTTTTTGGAATTATTATCTTCGTTTCTTCCTGTTTTTTTTTTCGGCATTGTTACTGCTGTTGTTATCTCATTTTAAAAACACTTACACTGTTTTGTGTTGTGGATGGAGATGCGAGTTACTTTTCTTTTTAATTGTAAGTTTTATTATACTGTTTTGTTTTTTGTCTTTGAGTGAATGATACAAAACTGATTTTGGCGTTTTTTTCCCATATATACATGTACATACGCATAAAGTTACGACTGAATGATTGTATATATGAGGCTAGCATATATATGCACATATATGTATCAGGCAATAAATTAATTATTTATTTGTTTGTTTGTTTCGTTTTTGCATTTCGTGTGTCTGTGTGTGTGTTTTTGTTTGTACGTACGTTTGCATACATAGTATTTATACACTTTTTTTTTTGTCTTGTTCTTCTCGTCGTTGTTACTTTGCTTTCTTCACGTTCCTAATTGATATACCCTTTTTGTTATTTTCTTCCTGTTACCATTGACTTTTTTATTGTTCTTTTTTTTTTGAGGTTTTCATTTCTTTTTTACTGTGAATGGTTTCGCATCAAAAAAAAACGGGTTTTATAAATACGTATATATGTATATTTATACTTGTCTTCGCATATTTTCTGGGCAAAGACGAACGAAGAGTTGTTGTTTTTGTTTGTTTGTCTACTTATATATATATATATATATATATATTAATGTAACGCTAGTATATATGCTGATCTATGTTTTTTGTTTGATTTTTACTCTCTCTCTCTTTCTCTGTCTTGTCTTTATGTGTAAATAAAAGGAAATAATAAGAGCTCGATAAAACATTCTCTTATTTATAAACTATTTTTTCTTCATTGGTTGATTTTTACATAGTTCGTCAGATTGCCCTTTGTTTATTTAGTCTTAAGGTTTCAGTATAAGCTTCTTCTTTTTTTTTCTTTAATTTCTAAAGATCTCTATAAAAGTAACCACACTCCGGCCCGAGTGTGGTGAGCGTAGGAACGAGCCCACCATGAATATAGACGATCTCTTTAGCGACCACCCGCCACCGCCGCCTGCCTCGGTGGCGGCCGCGCTCACGAGCAGCGGCCCCACCGCGCCTCCCGTTGCGACGGGGGCTGCCCACGCGCTGGATGACTTCTTCGGCGCTGGTAGCATGAGTGTTCTCGGTGAAGCGGCGACCACCAGCACCACCGGCCCCGCCGCGCTTATGCCGTTTTTCCATCCCAATAGTATCGCCGGGAGCGGCCGCACCGCGAGCGCGGGGAAGGCCTCCAGCGCCGGCCACGCGGAGACGGGCAGCACGATCGACTACCAAGACTTCCGCTCTAGCTTCTCGGCTGCCAGCACCAAGTTGACGAGCGAGGGCAGCAGCACCGTTACAGAGGAGCAGCAGCAGCAGCAGCAAGCACCTCCATCCGCGGCGGCCGGCGCGCGGCCCCCGCAGCGGGTGGTGCAGGTACCACCCCGCCTCCCACATCTCCACCTCACGTCACCCCTCGCGGTGGCGACGGCGCCCGCGAGCACCAGCGGCACCCCGGAGGGGAGTGCGCCGTCGACGGGCGCGGCCACCACGGCGAGTGGGTCACCCAACCGGCAGCGCGGGGAGAAGCCGTTCGCCTTGGTGCAGTTCACAGAGGAGGATAGCGAGCTCACCGACACGCTTCAGCTCTCCGCGCGGCGCCAGCTCGCGCTCGCGCCGACCTACAGCAGCGGCAGCAGCATGCGGCTCCCGCACTCCGCCAGCGCGCTGCCGTTCAACAACGGCAGCGCCTCCGCCACGACGATCAGCGGCACGGCGCTCACAACGGTGCCGGCCGTCACGCGGACAAGTCCGACCAGCGTGCTGAGTGCGAGCGCCGAGCGCGCGAGCCACGCGCCGACGGTCGTGCCGGTGCTGCCGCCGCCGCTGGAGGCCCACGCGCCGGGCGCCACCGGTGGCGGCAGCGTCCTCTTCGACGAGGAGCTCGCGCCCCTCTTCGCCTCCGCGATGCAGGCCAGTGCCAGCGGCGGTGGGCGTGAGGGTGGTGCCGGCGGTGGGGGGGTGCCGCTGCCGCGCCGGCCGGTCGAGCTCATCCAGCAGCAGCTGCAGGAAGCACTCGCGGCGAGGGTCGGCGGGGAGGGCGCGGTCCTCCTCGATGTGAGCCTCAACAACCACAGCAGCAGCTTCGACACGACCTTCGGCACGCTGGTGAACTCCTCCCAGTCCGCCCAGAGCATTCGCACGTGCGCCACGAGCACGACCAACGCCGGCGCCCACCGCAGCGCCCGCGCGGTGGGGAACTCGGCGGACGGCCGAGCCAGCCTGAGCTCGCTGGGCCCCGGCGGCGACGCGGCCGGATCCGCGCACAGCCGGACGGTGACGAATCTGAATAACAGCAGCACCCACAACAGCAGCGTGGCGCAGCACGGCTTCGATGGCAGCGTGCACATGGTGGAGAACGGCAGCTACGCGCTGAGCCCCGCGGAGTGCAGCCCGCCCCTGCCCACCGGGCTCGCGGGCGCGGAGGCACCGGGGGGGGCGGTCGTGTCGCTCTCCCCGCCGCCGGCGGTCAGCGCCGCCATCCTCCAGGTGGGACGGGACGCGCCGGTGCTGCCGCCGGTGCCACCCTTCACGGCGCACTTCTTAACGCAGTGCGTGCCTCCCGGCGGCAGCAGCAGCAGCAGCACCGGCGAGGACGTCGCGGCGCCGGAGGCGCCCATGCAGCTCCCCATGCCGACGAGCGACGGAGACCCCATCACACCCGTGCTCCCGCACACGCACCCCAGCAACAGCGGCATCGCCGGTGACGCCGCGGCAGCCACCGTCGCCTACGTCGTGTCGGCCAGCACCCCGGAGGCTCCAGGCGGCAAGGAGGAGGCGGCGGCCAACCCAGAGGATGCGACCGCGGCGCTGTCCGCGGATGACGCCGACCGGCCCTCCCTCGTGAGCTCCATCAGCGACGCCACGCGCACGCACTTTGCGCTGTCGCCCGCTGCCGAGTCGCCCTTCACAGTCCTGACGCCGATGGAGTCCACCGATTTCACCAAGCGGCCGTCGCTGCCCCTGTCGGACGACGCGCGGCTGCAGGGACACATGGGCGAGCGCGGGCTGCTGGCGGCCCGCCTTCTGCCGTCCATCCTCAAGTCCCCCGTCGACGCCGCCAACGTGAGCCACCCGCTGGCGAAGCGCGTCAACCTCATCGGTGATCTGCACGAGGGGGAGGCCGGCAGCAGCTGCGTGCGCGCCGGCCGCGGGCCCGGCGCCAGCTACCTCGACGTGTCCGCGTCCACGATCCACAACGACACGGAATCGGAGGGGGACGAGGAGGACGTTGTGGTAAGCACCGTGATGGACACGATGCATCTGCGCAGCCGGTCAAGCATGGGCTCCGCCGCGGGGGGGCAGGCCGTCCATCACGGCGCGGACGACACCGACTCCCCTGCCGAGGCGGCAGCAGCAGCAGAGGATGAAGAGGAGGACGACGACGATGGCTTTGGTGACTTTGAGGCCGCGGTGGTCGCCGCGGCGCCGCCACGCTCCGACGACCGCAAGCGCGATGGCGATGCGGTCGTTCAACCGCCACCGCCGCCGGACCGGATGAGCGTCGACACGACCTCTCCGGTGCAGTTCGCGCTCTTCCACCCGCAGGAGCGCGGGGCGCTGCGTGAGGGGGCCGCGGCGCCGGTGTGCACGCTGCGCTCCGTGCTGAAGAGCGCGAGCGACTCTGCTATAGCGCTGCGGACGGAGGCGATGCGGCCGCCGATTCCACGCGAGTCCATGAGCAGTGCCAGCAGGGAGGAGGGGGCCGCGCCGTCCGCCTCCAGCGGCCGCAAGAGCATCAGCTTCGCGCACACGCCGGACATTGTACCTCCGCCGCTGCACGGCAACCCGGACGACTACTTCTTCAGCGAGCCGGGGTCGGACGGCGTCGAGGACGCCCTCTCCCACAAGCTCGTGTCGGACGAGGTGCGCGCGGCCGCCGCCGCCGCCGCCGCCGCAAGCGACGACGACACGGAGGACGAAGGGGAAGGGGCCCCCGCACAGCCGCAGGCAACGAACCGGCCGCTGACGGGGTACGCCGCGGCCGCGATGGCCGCGATGCAGGCGCGCAAGCGGCAGCTGGAAGCGCAGCAGACGACCGACGCGGCCGCCGCGGCGGCGCCGGCGGCCGCGGTGCTGACCGTGTCGCCCCCTCCCGCAGCGGTGAGCCCCGCGGCGACGCCGGAGCCGCCGCACCCCCTCCGCGTCGAGCTGCCTACCTTCGCGCTCCCCAAGACGGCCGGCGCGGACCACGCGGCGGTCGACGGCAGCAGATCATCCCGCTACTCCGCCGCCTCCTCGCAGCCGTCCCACGGCAGCGGCGGGAACCACCATCGTCCGACCGTCCGCGACGCCATCTCCCGCGTGCGGGAGGAGCTCACGCGGCACCCGCTCTTCCACGTCCCGCCGGAGGTGGCGCCGCTCTTGGCCATCAGCAGCGGCCACACCAATCCGACGGAAGAGACACCACTCGGCGCGGTGAGCGCCACGCACGCGCACAGCCACACGGGGGTGGGCGCGACCGGCAGCAGCAGCAGCAGCATGTACAACCCCAACGGGAAACTGCCCCCATCCTTTCTGCGGCGGCTGAGCCGCGAACAGGCGCTGTTTATGAAGCTGGATGCGACCCTCTCCGACGCGGACGACAGCTTCGCCTGGGGGGGTGGGAGCGGCGCGGGGCCGCTGCCGCCCGAGGCGCTGGCCGCGCGTCGTCTCAGCGATAGCGATGCGGATCATGAGGAGGAGCCGAAGAGACTGCTGGGCACGACGCTGACACAGCGCGGCCACATACAGAGCATGCTCTTCAAGCCGCCGCACACCGCCGGTCACCCGACCACAAACGGCGGCACTCCTTCTGCCGGCGCGCAGCAGCAGCAGCAGCAGCAGGAACACGAGGCGGTGCTGGCGATCCTCGCCGAGCTGAGCGATTTCGATTGCTTCAAGACACTGATCCAGATGCAGCAGCTCGCGCCCCACGGCCACCGTAAGAGCGCGAGAGCGGACGCCGCGGCGTCCGACGAGGCGGCGCCGCGCTCACTGGACAGCTCCAGCAGTGGGCACGACGGCAACACCGCCTTCGCGCAATTCCCCTTTCTCCAGCACGCATCGACTGTCAGTGGCAGCGCCAGCGGCAGCGCCAGCCGCAGTGGGAAGTGGGTGGAGGAGGCGGCGCTCGCGGACCGCGAGGACGGGTCGCCGTCGGTGGCGCAGCGCCTTGTCATGGACCTCTCCATCCCCGTCCTCACACAGCAGGAGCACAACAGTAAGATCAAGCAGCTGCGGCGACAGCAGCAGCGGGAGGCACAGCGCGGCGCCGACGAGGCGAGTGCGCCGCTCTTCGAGCTCGTCCGCGAACACGACGACGACAGCCCACCGGTGTCGCAGTCTGATTTGCATGCGCATGCGAATCCCAATGCGAAGATAAAGAAAGAGGAGATGAAGGAGGTGGTCTCAGAGGGCTCCGCCTCCTTCGACGCCTCCAATGCGGCTCTACGACTCAACGCAACACTAGAGGGGACGCCGGCAGCGGCGGCCGCCGCCAACCCGCTGCTGAGTGAGCTGGGCAGCAAGGAGGACCCGGAGACGATCAACACGGTGCTGCAGCTGCTGTCCTTTCACCCCCTCCACGCCGACCAGTGGTCTTGGACCACAACATCCGCGATGGCGCAGCAGCAAGACAAGTACCAGCAGCTGCAGCAACAACAACAACAGCAGCAGCAGCAAGAAGAGGAAGAAAAGAAAGGCAGTGAGGCGGCCGCGCAGCTGTCGGACGACACCACCACCGTGACGGCGACGACGACGGCAACGACGACGCCCGCGGTGGCGAGCGCCGGCAGCAATGACAGCAGCGGCCGCCGCCGCAGCGGCGCCGGGGCCACCCCTCCCTGCGGCGATGACGGCGACGATAGCGATGCGTCGTCGCACTCGTCCTTCGGCAACTTCCGCCGCACAGAGACGAAGCGTTTTATACGCCGTGTGGAGCGCGCCCAGCAGGCGAAGGAGAGGCGCGGCAGCGTGGCGGAGCCGGCCAAGCCGCAGGCGCGCCCCTTCGGCTCGCTTCAGGTGCAGGAGCTGATCCAGACACAGCGCAAGCAGCACGGCAGCGGCGTGGCGGCGGCGGCCAACGCGAACGAGTGGAGCCTCAACCACACCGCGCTCAGCACCGGCGCCGGCGCAGCGTCGTCGCCGTCGTCGCCCATGGCGGCCACCGCCTCCTCCCCCTTGGCGGGTGCGCGGCCGCCGCTGCGCTCGCCATCGCGTAACGTGCCCGGCGGCAACAACAACAACAACAACAACAGCAACAACAACAGCAACAACAAGGGCGTCGCGGCGATTGACATGTCGGCGCCACCGATGCGGCCGCGCGACTACGCGGGCCCGGGCTCGCCGATGAGGGCTCAGGCGCCCTCCTCACCGGAGGCGCCGCCGCCGCGGCAGCACAGCTCCTTCTCCGCGACGGTGGGCGGCAGCAGCGCCGACGGCGAGTCTTCTTCCATCCTCTCCTCGGACATGCTGAAGCACCGCACGAGCAGCGGCCTGCAGACCTTCTCCTTCCTCTCCCCACTGGTGAACAGCGCGGCGGTGCGGCAGGCGGCCGCCGCGCACCCGCGCGACAGCAGCACGGTGAGCAACACGGACAGCTTCACCAAGAGCAGTTTCTCGCACGGCTCGGGGGTGCATGCGCGCGCGGGTGGCGCGGACGGTGCGCCGGCCGCAGACGGACTGCACTGCTTCCGCCGCGCGTCGCTGCTGAGCGTGTCAATGCCGGCCGCCTTCAGCGGCGCGCTGCCGCCCGTCGGCGCCGAGAGCGCCGCCAGCGGCAGCGCGCAGTCGCCGAAACGGCGCGCCAGCATGGGCTCCGCCGCGCACCTCCTCAAGGGCGGCAGCGGCGCGGCGGCCACCACCACCGCGGCCGCGGCCGACGCAGCGGCGGCACAGAGCAGCCACGTGCCGCGGGACGTGCTGACCGTCTTCCAGCTGGAGGAGCAGAACTTTGCGCGGCGGTCGCAGCGGCGCCAGCTCTTTTCCTTCCGCTCCGCCGCCGCGAGCGCCGCGACCAGCACGGCGGTCAGCAGCCTCGCGGGGTCCGTCACCAGCAGTGTGCTGCACCCCACGCCGCGCGGCGGCTACGGCGGCACGGAGGCGCGGCACGGGCACCGCC
>AUXH01000440.1:0-16263 GCA_000482145.1 Strigomonas culicis | reverse complement strand
CTCCTCCGTCTCCGAGATGCGCTCCTGCGCATCCGCGAGCTGCTGCTGCAGCGCACGCACCTCGCGCTCTTTTTCGGTGACGTGCGCGGACAGATGGTGTGTGGCTTCAGCACTCTCTGCTTCAGCCTCTGCAGTGCGTTCTTGAGCCTCCGCGAGCTGCTCCCGCAGCGCACGCACCTCGCGCTCCTTGTCCGCGACCTGCGCGGACAGCTCGTCCGCCCTCGCGGTGCCCTGCGCCTCGGCCTCCGCGGCGATCTCCTCCGTGACTTCAACGCGTAATTGGGTTAATGCGAGCTGCTCCCGCAGCGCACGCACGTCGCGATCCTTCTGAGCGGCGTTGGCGTACAGCTGCTCCGCCGGTGCTGTGTGCGGAGCTGCGGCGATTGCTTTTTTGGAGTGGCGGGTGCGAAGGGTGATGGGCTGGTGTTGTAGGGCGGACGAGTGGTCTGTGCCAGCGTCGGAGGGTGGGAGGATGTCGCGCGAGGCGGACAGGAGGTCGTCGAGGGACGGGGGGAGGCTGCGCGTGCGGGAGGTGGTGGCTGTGGGCCGTGGCGCCTGGGCAGGGAGCACCGTGGGGAGCGCCGCGCGCGGTGGGGGCAGGGCCGAGTAGGGAGGATCGGTGCGGTCGCGGCGCTCTTGGGAGAGGCGTGTGGGCGCGGCGCTGTCGGCGCGCTGCGAAGCGCAACCGGATGGGGTGGAGACGGAGGACTCCGTCTCGAGGAGGTGCGGGTCGCGATGCTTCATACGATGCTCGCCGCGCAGAGCGGGCTCACTGCAGCCTCGCGCGTAGGCGTCGAGCAGCAGCTGCTGCGCGTCGATCTGCCGCTGCGCATCAGCGAGCTGCGCCTGGAGGTGCGCCACGTGGTGCTGCAGGGGGTCGCGCGGCCGCGCGGCGGCTGTCGTCCGCGGCGTCGCGCGGCACTCCGCGGCGTGGAGGGGAGGATCGTCGACGTCGCCGCGGTGCGGCGGTGCGGCGGCGTGGTGTGGGGCCGCGCTCTCCTGCTTCGTGTGAGGGGCGGGAGCGGGGGGCTCGGGCGCCGAGTGGCTCGCCAGGTGTCTGCTGAGCTCCTCGTTCTCCTGCGCGTACACGTCGATGGACAGTTGGTGCTCGGCCAGACTATTGCGAAGCCACTGGTTGTCTTTCAGCTGGCCAGCGAGTCGGAGGGAGAGATCCTTCTTTTCCTGCTGAAGCTGTGCGACCAGCCGGTCCATCGCCTCGCCGCGCTGCTGCGAGCGCTGCGCGTCCGCACGCGCGCGGGCCAGCTCGCGCTGAAGCTGCGCCATCTCCGGTGGCGACGGCGGCTCGAGGGCGTCGTCGCGGGGCGCCGGGCGCGCAGCGGGCTGGTCGGAGGACGACGACAGGGGCGCACTGGCGCGTGTGCCGCCGCTGGAGCGGGGCGCGCGCGTGTATATCATCGGAATGTGGCGCGGTAGCGAAGGTTATTCAATCCGTCGAGAGAAGCAGTCTTTTCTTTTTTCAGCCAA
The DNA here is from genome assembly GCA_000482145.1 of Strigomonas culicis. Lineage (NCBI taxonomy): Eukaryota > Euglenozoa > Kinetoplastea > Trypanosomatida > Trypanosomatidae > Strigomonas > Strigomonas culicis. Next base: position 14,778 of record AUXH01000440.1, on the reverse strand, counting down.
AAAAAAAAACGTGAGCGCTACGGAATTCGATCCACTCTGCTGCAATTATTTGTCAGAGGGAGAAGCAGAAGGAAACCAATGAAACAAATAAAACGATTGCTCACCAAAATGAAGAAGAACAAAAGAACTATACAAATACGTAAGATGCAACCTTTCCAAGGGCAAAGCAAAAATAAAGAAAAGGAAATGCAAAAAAATGAGAAGACAAAAAGCAATATATATATATATATATATATATATTGACAGTTGATCTCACCTTAGTATGTAAAAAACTAACAATATTGCTTTGTAGTGTAGGAACCAAAACGAGAAGGAAAAAAACGTCGTGTGTGTGTGTGTGTGTGTGTGTGTGTTTGTATTTTGAGTATTCTAAAAGTGAGAAAAAAATGATAAATAGGCGATGGCAACAAAACAAATTGCGTAGTGAAGTAGTAGTAGTTGCAAATAGTGTCCGTGCAGCCAAAAGCCTATCCGTCCCTTTTTTTCGTTAATGGGATCTTTGTTTAACGTCTCTAAAAAAAAAGAAAAAGGAGAAAAAGTACCTTTCTTATGGATTGCTTCTACTGTTTCAGTGAAAAGGACGGTAGTTGTAGATGAAAGGTAAAACCATAATAATAATTAAAAAAAGAGAGAGGAAGTTGGAGGAGAGAAAAAGAAAGATACAATTCTGCTTTCAAAAGGGAAAACAGTGACACACGAAACAATTATGTATAATAATAACAATAATAATAAGGATGATGATGATAGTAAAATACCACGTGATATAGAAGAGGAAATAGAGAAACAGAGCGCAAACAAATACTACGCAAAAAATTAAGAACACAGAGGTGTGGGTGCGTGTTTTATTGCATCATGGTTGCATCATTTGCTTTTTTGTTTCCCTGTGCACTGTATGGTCTCCAGTGCCTCTACGTGTCGTTATGCTTTGTTAGGACGTATGTGAAAACAAGAAGGGTTGGCGTGGCCTCCACCGCCGCCGGGCGTCACAGCTCCGGTGGGTGGTGGGTCGCGAAGACGCGGAACGGTTTGAAGTCCTCCACGAGCGGGTTGAACCCACTCTTGGTGGTGAAGAGCGCCGTCTTGTCGCCGCCGTAGGTCTGCCAGAACTGCGGGTGGCTCATGTTCGTGACTTCCTTCTCCCGCCCGCACACGGCGCGGTAGACAGTCGCAAGGTGGTCGAAGTCGGTCGGGAAGCACATGTCCACCATCCCCGCGTTGGTGTGCAGCGCATCGATGGGCCGGCGCAGGAAGATGTCCTTCGCGACGCGCATCTTCACCTGCAGCACCGGCGCGTTGTACCCCGGCAGGCCCTGCCGCACGGCGGCCCAGTCGGCGAAGAAGGCGTGGTGCCGCGGGAAGTACTCCGCGAGGGTCTCCAGCAGCAGCATCTGTGCGGTCGGCACCCAGGCGGTGTTGAACGGGCTGTGCACCCACAGCATCTTTGAGAAGTAGATGAGCGGCGTGTCGTCCTCGTGCGGCTCGAGGCTGGTGAAGGGCGGCGGGTCGAGCGTCTCGCGGCCGCCGGTGAGGCAGAGCACCTTGAGGCTGTGGTAGCTCTCCTCCTGCAGCCAGTTCAGGTAGCGGAGGTAGCGCAGCAGCAGCGGGTCGCGCAGCGGCGGGTACCACTCGCGCGCGCTGGACAGGTTGTCCCGCTGCTTGAAGCGGAACCAGTGTTCGCTGCACACGCCGTGCGTGTCCCACAGCACACAGTCGTGCGGCAGCCCCGACAGCAGCTCCACGCCGAGTACGATGCAGCGCCGCGGCTCGGCCTGGCGCCAGTTCAGCATGGAGAGGTGGTGCACGCGCACGTGGTGGTAGTGGTGCACCAGCTTACGGCGCAGAGACTGGATGAGGTACGGGTTCTGCTCAATGACGTGGTACTCGCAGCGCCGGTACACCTCCGGGAAGTGCTCCGCCAGGTAGTCCAACAGCGACACCGCGAGCGCCCCCGTGCCGGCGCCCACGTCGTAGATGACGAGCGGCTCTCGCGGGTCGAAGCGCGCGCGCATTGTCGTCACCATGTACTCCGCGAGGACCCACCCGTAGTAGGGCTGGAACAGCTGCGTCGGTGTCACGAAGCCGGGTGTCTGCTCGTGCATGCGGTTCACATAGTGTTCGTAGTCGGTCTGGCTGCGCATGGAGCCGAAGGGGATGGGGTCGAAGTAGCCCGTCGTCATGAGCTGCCGGTACTTGCGGTACAGCTTCGGGTAGTACCCCCAGCGGTGGTGGTACAGCGCAAAGTGCACAAAGTCGCGCATGATGAGCTCGGTGCCCAGCGTGTCATGGTCCGCGAGCGCGCCGCCCTCGAAGACAAGGAGGCCCTCGAAGAGCTTCGTCTGCCGCGCGACGCGCCGCTCCTCGAGCACCGCGGCCACCTCCCCCAGGTAGCCCGCCGACGTGACGTCGCGGCTCGAGGAGACGATGGTGGGCACCCCCGCCGGCGGCGGCCGGCCACCGGCGGCGGGCCCCACGTCGCGCGCGATGTGCTCGCGCGGCAGCACCGCGCGCTCGGCGGGGGCCACCACCGGCGGCGGCGGCGGCCGGCACAGGAGGGGGCGGCTGCGTGTGAGCAGACCGGCAGGCCGACACGCGCGGCGGCCCGGGGAGGGCGCGCCTCGCATCCAGAGATGGGGGGCGCCAGAGAGCATGTGCTGACGGTAGGGCGTACCGGGCAGCAACACGGAGCGGTTTCTAACGGACTTACAACTCCAGACCCGTAGAAGAGAGAGAGGGGGGAAAGAAGGAGGAGGTGTCTCTTTCAGACGCAGACAGAGAGAGAAGGAAAACAAAAGAAAGGGGACAAAAAAAGAATACACAACGCAAAAGCAGATGCAACAAAAAAAAAAAAAGCGTCTCGCAAAACTCAAAATGTGCTGACTAACAACAAAAGATTCCAATGCGCATCCAGGTTAGAATTACCGCTAATTTGACTGAACACTGATTGTTTTACTTTGGCGATGGTGTCCTGTTCAGACGTCGGAAAGCGGAAGCCCGACAACAATCGAGTAATAACTTTTGTTACAAAAAAAGAAGAAGAACAAGAGAGAAAGAGTTTAATCGTATAGACAAAAAAAAAACTCGTTTCTGCACATGCTTTCCCGTCTCATCGCCTTCCTTCCCTTCTTCTCCACTGTTTAAGGGAAGGGTCCGTCTCCATATGCGCTCTCACGTAGGAATGTCATAAATCCTTCGTCAGATGCGACCACCGCACGGCGGTGGAAAAATTGACAGCGCACATGGATAGACAAGAAAAACACCTCTTGTTGTTTCCAAATGGATGAGGAGGCCGCTGCCCACACCGGGTCTCCGTGCAGTGGTGGCCGCCGCCAGCACGACGACAAGCACGCGCTACCGGATACAGACGATGATGGAACGAAGGACACTGTGGGGAGGGACGAAGACAAAAAGGGAAAGACGATGTGTGTCCAGCATCAGAGCAATGAGAGCGGCCCACGTGCTACCGCGCCGGCACGGGCTCGCCGTGGTGCGACGCCCACGTCCCCGTCGCGCTTAAGACGCCCGTCTCCGTGTTGCCGGCGTCGGAGACAGTGCCGTGCGTCTCGTCGTACGGCTCGTAGTCCTGCCGCGGCGCCGCCGCCGCCGCCTCCGCGGCCGCGGCGGCCTTCATCTTGGAGTGTCGCTTGAAATCGCGGCGGCGCTTGAGGGCGACGCAGGCGCAGCAGCCCTCCTCCACCTGTGGGTGCGCCTGGTGGTACTCGCCGCGCTCCTTCTGCCGCTGCCGCTTCTTGAGGATGTGCTCGTACGTCGTCTGGTGGGTGCGGTGGAGGTAGACGTGGAAGAAGATGAGCTTCCCCACGGCGACGGCGCCCATGCAGCTGAGGCCGAGGCACACAAAGTTGAACACGACGATGGCGGGGAAGGCGTGGCGGGGGCTGTAGTACGGGTGGCCGCGCATGTGCGCCGCCTCGAACGCGTCCCTGTCGCGCAGGCACACAATAATGGTGTAGAGCGAGATGGCGATCACCCACATCATGCCCACGAAGGCGCTGGCCATGAAGAAGGCGAAGAGCCGATAGTTCTTCACGCCGACGCAACTGTTGAGCCAACGGCAGTGGTGATCGAAGCCGGGGACGCACTTGTCGCACACGCTACAGTGCTTGCTGCCCTTGGACACAAAGCGGCGGCAGAAGACGCACGGCTCCATCCCCTCCGGGGCGTTCTCCTCCGCCAGGTCCTCGCTCTCGAGGCGTGGCAGGTCCTTCCGAAAGACGACCGGGTCCTCCTGATGGTACAGCTCCAGCGTGATCTTGGAGACGACGATGCAGCCGACGCAGCAGGAGGTGATGACTATAGTGACGAGGAACAGTACACCCTCCATGAATGCAATCTGCATCGTGTAGTGCAGCACCGCGATGACGATGATGAGCGTCCAGGAGCAGATCTGCAGAAAGTCTGGCGGGCACTCCCAGCCGTTGCGGCGCGGGCGGACCGGGTCGTCGTAGACGTCACGCCACTCGCCGTCGGGGTCCAGAGTCGAGCAGCACCCCATCACACAGCGCCGTCACAACGTCAGGAAGGGAGGTAATGATAAAGCAAAAAAGAGAAAACAAAGAGGAAAGATCCGTCCTACACAATCGACCGGTGCCCAAGAGAAACAGAGAGCACCGTGAATATTCCCTTCTGATTTGAGAGATCCTTTCTCTACGTTCTTTTCATGCGAGGAAAGGAAAGGGAGCAAACCGTCATTTAGAGATAGATAGCTGTCCACTTATACATACAGTGGAGGTTAACAAGGAACCCAACAGAGGTATAAAAGGTAACAAAAAAAAAGGAAAAATATATTTAAGAGAGACCGACAGCACTCGTATCTGAGTATTATGATTAAGAAAAAAAGAGATTAGATGTTTTCCTCAAAATAAACGACGCATCTTCGTGGAGCGAAGGAACGAAGAAAGGCAACCACTTCACAGCAAGTGATAGAAGGGCAATACATACATACATACACACACACGTAGGTATATAGGTCGATAGATGTGTGCACTCGCATGCCGCAGCCTCACGTTTATGCGTATATCCGTGACAAGTGGTGGCGTTGGTGTACCGTGTATGCGTGAGGGCCGCGCTTACTTCTCGCGCTTGTACGTCTTGCCCCAGAGCGTCCTGACGCTCTCGGCGAAGAAGGGCGATGACCCCTCCATCGCCTGGATGATGCCCTCCACGGCCGCGACAACGCCCTCCTCGTACTGCTTGAACTTGCCCAGCAGGTCCGTGTCGCGGTACAGCTGTTTGATGACCGCCACCTTCTCCGCGTCGTTGACGCCGTAGTTGGCCTTGAAGGTCTGGATCTGCGCTTCGCTCGCGGACTCGAGGAAGGTGGTGGCGAGCCATGAGCACTTGGCATCCTCGATGTCCATGCCGATCTTGCCGAGCTTCTCCGGCGGCGTGAAGGCGTCCATGACGTCGTCCTGCACCTGGAAGTACTCGCCCATGCGCATCGCCACTTCGTGGAGCTGTGTCGCGTCCACGCGGTCGGTCGTCTCGCTGACGATGAGGCCCATCTGCAGCGGCAGCCAGTACGTGTAGTACGCCGTCTTGTGCTTCACGATGCGGTTGTAGTTGAACGTCGTGTACTCGACGTAGTCGGCCGTGTTCGAGCGCTCGACGTGCGCGTCCAGCATACCACTGTCCACCATCGACGTGACGTCGTAGAGCTGGCCGATCGTCGTGATGAGGTCCACGCGGTGGAAGGCGCGCAGCACCTGCGCGAGGAAGGGGCGCTCCGCGAAGAAGTGCGTGGCGGCCTCCGTCGCCCACGCGAGGAGGATGAGCCCGTCGTTGATGGCGACCTGCGCCGTGACGCCGGGGTGCAGGTACCAGCACGGCTTGCCGCGGCGCGTCTTGCTGTGGTCCATGATGTCGTCCTCGACGAGGAAGTGCGCCTGCAGCATCTCGATCATCCACCCGCACACGCACGCGTCGTGGAGGATGCGCTCCAGCTCCGCCTCACTCACGCCGCGCTCCTTCGCCATCTGCTCCGCCACGTCTACGACGCACAGGCCGCGGTTGTACTTGCCGCCGATGCAGGTCGTGTCCATCATCTGCGTGAGGTAGCGCTCGCGGTTGGGGTCCATCTCGAAGTGCGCGGCCATGTCCTGCATCAGAAAGGCCTGCATCTCCTTGTACACCTCCACAAAGCGGTCCATATGCGCCATGGTTCGAAGATCGGGTATGGAAAGGGAAAAGAGGGAAAAAAATATTTTTGATTACGAGAATACAATGAACACTTAACAGATAAAACTCTTTGGACAAGAAAAAAAAAGAAGACGAGGAAAGTGAAAGGCAATGACACATTGCTTAAAGTCTCCCAATGGCAGACATCAACATACATAACGTGTGTTGTAGCGAAGGGCGCGCGGACGGCGCTCCAACAAGTAAGTGGGAGTTTTGAACAACAACGCAGTAGTAGTAGTAAGCTATTTGAAACACAATACCACGTACATCACCTTCTTCCCATTTACATTACATTCCTTTTCTGACGCTCTTTCTCTCGCTCTTGCATTTTGCGTAAAAAAGGATCATTACAGGAAGTTTAAAAAAATGAAGCGCCAACACGGGAGAAGGAAAGAAACAAGGTAAAAAAAAACTCTATACATATATACATAAAGGAGAAAGGAAAAAGAAAACAGTTATATCAATTATGCACTGCCGAAAAAGAAAAAAAATCATGTTACTGACTTTTTGTGTGTGTGTGTGTGTTTGGTTGTTTCGTTTGTATTTATTGATTGATTCGTGTCCGTCTCGTCTTTCCTGCAGACACACCCTTTTTCTAAGCGGAGCGCGGCTACTCCTGCAGGTTGATGGTCGGCGCGCCGCTGGCGTGGCCGGCGAGGCGCGCGGGGTCCTTCAGCAGCAGGTTGATCTCATCCACCAGCCGCAGCGACGCGGCCTTGGAGGCCAGGTACTGCGTGTCCTTCTCCCTCAGGCGCACGAAGTCCTCTAGTGTGAAGGTGGACTGCCACAGCATGCGCAGCTTCTGCTCCTGCGTCGTGAGGGTCGTGTAGACCTCGTCGGACTGCAGCTGTCGCTGGTCAGTCTCGTACTTGCCAGAGAGCATGTGGAGCTGGACCTTGCCGGTGTCCCGCACGCGCACGAGGTAGGCCTTCTGTGCGATCAGGTCCTTGCGCAGCTGCTCCACCTCGTCCCGCAGCGTGCCTAGGTCGTTGTACTGCTCCATCTCCGCGCGCTGCTCCGTCATCTTCGTCGAGTGGGTCTCGAGCTCCTCCTTGATCTTCTTGTCGAGGTTCGCGACCTTATCGAGCTCCGCCTTGCGCTCCAGCAGCTCCTTCTCCAACCGCTCGTGCGTGCGCTGGTCGTTCTTGATCTGGTCGCGCCGCGCGTCGACCTCGGTGTGCAGCGCCTCCAGCGCGCCGGGGTTACCCTCCGCCGGCATCTGCCGCTGCAGCTCGAGCGCCTGCGAGATGCGCTGCAGCAGCGTCGCGATGCTCTTCTCCGCCTCCTCGATGCGGCTGGACTCCTCCTTCTCGCGGTCCGGGTACTCGTCGATGAACCGCTGCATCTCCTGATCGCGCTCCTGCAGCTCCTGGAAGGCGCGCACGTTGTCGCCGCTATAGTTCTTCACCTCCTCGTCGAGCGCGCTCAGCCGCACGCGCGATTCCTGCAGCGTGTCGCGCGTGTCGTTGACCTGGCGCTCCAGCACCTCGATGTCGCTGCGCGTGGACTTGACCTGCTGGATGAGCATCTGCTTCTCCTGCTCCACGGAGAGCGAGCACTGGCGCGTCAGCTCCTCCTTCTCCCGCCGCTTCCGCAGGATCGAGCGCAGCGTCTCCGCGGCGCGCTTCTTGTCGGGGTCGTGCGCGAGGCGCGCCATGAGCAGATCCTGCTTTGCGGCCAGCATGCGCACCTCGTGCTGGCGCTCCAGCACGAGGTCCGACACCGCGAAGTTCTCGTCGCGGTTCGCCTTGTACATGCCGTAGTCCTGGTTCTCCGCCAGGATGCGCTTGTCGAGCTGCTGCATCTCCTCCTCCAGCAGGTCCGCGTTGCGCTTCGCCTTGTCGTCCTCCTTCTTCACGACGAGGAAGAGCTCGTCGACCTCCTTGCGCTTCACCACGTTCTGCTTCTCCAGCTGCATGTACTGCTGCTTCACTGCCTTCACGTCGCGCGAGGCCGCGTTCTCCACGCCGAGGTTGACGTCCGCGAGGGTGCCCTTCAGCCGCGTGATCTCCTCGTTCAGCAGCCGGCTCTTCTGCTGCAGCTGCGTGAGCACGGAGCTGTTCTTGTTGATGAGCTCCTCCTGCTCCGTTAGGCGGTCGATCTCGGCCGACAGCTCCGCGCACTTGGGCCGCAGCAGCCCGATGTAGTAGCTGCGGTCGCCGACCTGGCGCCCGGGGCCCGCGGAGGTGCCTGCGCGCGAGGCGGAGCGCATGCCCTCCCGCGCGATGGGCGCGGCCGCCGTCACGGAGACGGGCTGCTGTAGGCTCCCGCCCATGCCAGCCGCCTGCATGCGGCTCCCGGGGCGCATGGTCGTCCCCGGGCGCAGGCCCGCAGACGTGCCCATGCTGCTCCCCGGCACGCCAGTAAACGGGTTGCTCATTCTGGAGAAAGAGAAGGGAAAAAAAAAGGTATCGAAAGGTATATACGAAAGTGAAAGGGGAAAACAAAACAATCTACTGCTTACACAATTGTTTTTTTTTAAAAAAAAAGAACTGCTGAAGATGAGAAAAGGAGAGAACGTACAGACAGTGTTTGCGCATAGACACCACAAGACGAAGAAGAGTAAAGTGGAATAAAGGTCCGTGAACACTTTTCGGTGCTCGCGCGAACAAAGCAACAATACAAGTAATAAATAACAATACGTAGTTTATAGTGATTACTGAAAGAAAAAAAACATGTTAACAGCTTAAGGGAATATTAATAAAGAATCTGTTTTTTTGTTTAGTTATGAGAGAGAGAGAGAGAGAAAAGAGGTATTACTCGAATAATTTATATATTAATTAAAGTAGAGCTAAGTACAAAACAAAAATAAGAGAAGGAAAAAAAAAAGAATTGACTCGAGAAGAGACGCAAATGGAAAGGAGTGAAGGGATCCAAAAGGGTGGACCGAGACGGAGGGAGCGGGACCGCGCGTGCGGTCGCTACCAGTCGAGCTCCTCTCTACGCGCGCGCTTCGGTGCCTCGTGCTCCACCTCCTCCTCGATCAGCAGCTTGTCTCGGCGGCGGACCTTCTCGCTATTCTTCTCCTTCCCGTTCTGCGCGACCTCGGCCTCCTCCTCATCCTCCTCCTCGTCCATGACGAAGTCGGGGTACTCCTCGTCCTCCTCCAGTTCCTCCAGCTCCTCGTCCTGCAGCTCCTCCTCGTCCAGCAGCTTCTCGAAGGCAGCCTTGTTGTAGTTGATGACGGAGTCGTAGGTGCCCTTGCGCAGGCGGTCCAGCAGCTCCTTCTCGATCTCTAGCTCGATGCGCGCGGCCGCCTCGGCCTTCACCTCGCGCCGCAGCAGCTTGTCCTCCTGACGCTTGTTGACGGACACGTACTTCACCTCGGGCTCCATCATCATCTTGCGTTTGCGCATGAGGTACTGCTTCAGCCGCAGGAGCCGCGCCTTGATCTTGATGACTAGTTTCTGGTCCCACCACTCGAGCTCCTCGTCGATCTGCTCCAGCGCCTTGGGGAAGCTGCTGTCCAGCTTCACCTTCTCCCACTGGCGGCGCGGCAGGTGCGCGCGCTCGGCCGTCTTGATGTACAGGTACAGCTCGTCCTCGTGCTCGATGATGGTTGCGTACTGCCCGTTCGCGAGCGGGCACACGCCGCGCTGGCAGAGACCCGTCACGTTGTACGGGTTGCGGCAGAAGCGCACCGTGTTGTCCTTCGTCTTCACCTTGAAGGAGCAGAACGTCTGACCCATAATGTTCCACACCGCGTCGTCATGGTTCATCGCGCGGCTAGTCGAAGGTGGCGGGAGAGTCTACAAGAGTGTGTGAGAAGTTTGATTTGCTGTTGTGGATGTGGCTACTGTGGCGGTCTCAACGAGCAGAAACGCACGCGGAGAGTCAGAGAGAAACAAAAAAAAAATGTACACTATCAAGAAAAGAAAAAAGAAAAGAGGAGGAGAGCAAACATGCAAGCACAGGAGCAATCTGAAAGGTTGCACCAGAGTGATTCATGTCGGTCAGCAGCGTGGAGGTCATATCCTCCTTTTTGGTTTTTGCTTTCTTCTTGAATTGTTAGTTGCACGGCACTTGCTTCCTTACCAACTGCACCCCACACAGAGAGGGGGGCGAGGCGCGAACATGTGAAGAGAACAGGGGGCCTTATTGGTATCGGACGGCTTACGGCGCCAGGGGGCCCAGCCGCTGCACCAGCACGTGCGACTCGCCGAGGAAGGCGGACAGCTTCCGCAGCGCGACGAGGCCGTACGGCACATGCAGCGCGTTCAGCTTGACCGCCTCCGTCAGCGCCCGCTCCAGGTCGCCGCGCAGGAAGAGGGTCACGACGAGGAGGCTGCGCGCCGCGTGGTCGCCCGGCTCCTGCTGCAGCGCCGCGCTCAGCTTCGCCTCGCTGCACGTGTCGCTGGACCACGGCCGGGGAGCCGCCGCGAGCAGCACCTGCGCGGTCAGCACGCGGCTCACGTCGCCGAGCGGCTCGCGGCGGTACGGCTCCCACTGCGGCGCCGCGGCGAGGCGGGCGAGGCTTGCGTTGTGCTGCGCGGAGCCGCCCTGCACGAGCTGCGCGAGGCCGACCCACGCCAGGCACGTCGCCACGCTGCCCTCGTAGTCGGCCGCCTCCGCCGCGGTGTTGGTCAGCTCCACCTGCGGTCGCAGCGCGTCCAGCGCGTCCACCGCCTTCTGGAAGAATTTCTCCGCGTAGAGGGGCTGCCCCTCGGTCATCAGCTTCTTACCCATCCCCACCAACTTCGCCACGTCGACCTGCAGCATCCGCGGGGCGGCCGCCGTGGCGACCACGGCGGCCGCCCCGCGCGTCTGCTGAAAAGACGCGAGGCGCTTACACACGCGGGGAAGGTCCTCCGCGAGGAGGTCGTCCAGCCGCCGCGCGCGCAGCGCGTCGGCGACCTCGCCTTTGTACACGATCAGGACGAGGAGCTCGCCTGCCTTCTTCTCCAGCTGCCGCTTGGCCGAGCCGAACTGTGCGGATGTGCAGTTCCAGAAGTAGAGGTGCAGCTTGGCATTCTCGCGCGTGGCAATTTGCCGCACGCTGGATTCGAACGCCGACAGATCGACGGCGTTAACGGCATCCGTCGGCGTCTCATAGCAGAGCAGCAGGCCGTCCACGGGCGCCTGGAAGATGGCCTTGAACTCGTCGACGCTGGTGATCGTTTTTGCCGCGAAGGAAGAGCTCGGCGCACTAGCGGAGGACATCAGTCGCGTCGTCCGCGTCTGCAGATACTAAAGAAACTAAGGGAGGGGGGAGAAGAGAACAAGGAGGAAGAGGAAATATGCGGCTCTTTTCCAGCTCCACGCCAAGGAAAGGGAAAAAAAAAACAGAAAGAAGAAACAAGAAAAAGCAGTTGCCGGCCACGTGTGCGCGTTGTCATAGCAATAACCAGAACCATAATAATGTACATCCTCTCATCGCCCACCTGTCGCTCTGCCCCTGCGGCGGCTAATCGCTGTCGAAGTTGGGGATCGTCTGCGAGGCATCCTTCCGCCGCATGGGGGAGGTCGGCACGCTGCTGTGCGACGCGCCGGACCAGCCCAGTTCGCCGATGGAGCGGAAGCTGCTGAGCTTCGCGCGCGCCCGCTGCGGCGACGAGCTCGCCGGCGCGCGGAACGGCTTCGCGTCGCGGCTCTCCCGTTTCTTCTCCGGCAGGCTCGCGTCGATCTTCTCCGCGCGGTTGAGGTCGTTCACGAGGCGGAAGAAGCCATCGTCGCAGACGAACTCGACGCGCTCCTTGCCGTGCGTGAACTCGCCGCGGCCGTGCAGGCGGTCGGCGCGCCAGCTGCCCTCGTAGGCGGAGCCGCTCGAGAGCGTCATGAACCCGCAGCCGTCCTTGCGGTCGTGGTCCCAGCCGCCGTCGTAGTAGATCTGGCTGGACGCGTAGGCGCCGCGGCCGTGGCGCTGGCCGGCGCGGAACTCGCCGCGGTAGAGCGTGCCGTCCGACGTCGAGAACTCGCCGGTGCCCTCGAAGTGGTCCTTGTGCCACGTGCCCTTGTAGCGGCTGCCGTCGGAGAAGACGCAGGAGGCCTCGCCCTCGAGCGCGCCGTGGCGCCACTCGCCCTCCACCTCGAACTGCGCGCAGGTGTAGGTCCCGTAGCCGTGCGGCCGGCCGCGCTCCCAGTCGCCCGAGTACACGTCGCCGCTCGTGTAGGTGCGGCAGCCGGCGCCGTGCTCGAGGCCGCCCTCCCACATCCCCTCGTAGCGCGCGCCGCTGGGGTACAGGTAGAGCCCGCTGCCCTGCGGCAGCCCCGCGACCCACTCGCCCTTGTACGCGTGGCCGTCGTAGAAGACGTACTCGCCGTAGCCCTGGATGCGGTTGTCCACGAAGTCGCCGACGAAGACGCCCTCTGGCTCCACCAGCTCGCCCTTGCCGTGCCGCCGGTTGTCCAGCCACGTGCCGCTGTAGAAGGTGCGGCAGCGCGCGCTGTGCTGCGCCCCGGCGCCGGCGCGTAGGCCGAGAAACCACTGCCCCTCGTACACGTCCTCCAGCGCCGCGCGGCGCAGGCAGCCCTTGCCGTGCATCTTGCTGTTCTTCCACTGCCCCTCGTACACGTCCTTGTTGCGGAACACAAAGGCCTGGTGCCCCTCCGCGCGCAGCGTCGTGCGCCGGTCGCGCACCGCGAGCCCGATCTCCTCCAGCACCTCCGCCATCCCCTCCGCCCACGCCGCGTCCTGCTGCGCCCACTGCTCGCGCCGCCGGTTCTGCGCCTGCATCTCCGCGAGGCGGCCCAGCTTCTGCCGCGCCTCCTGCTCGTCGTCCGCCTGGCGCAGCAGCAGCGCCAGTGTCGCCGCGTGCTGCGCGGCGAGGCAGTTCTTGATGATGAAGAGCGCGTTGTCCGGCACGACGAGGGTGTGGCGCAGCGGCGGCGCCGCCTCCGCCTCCGGGGCCGCGTCGTCGCGCAGCTCCGCGAACTCGGAGGGTGCCCAGCTGTCCGTGGTCATGATGGACGTGATGCTCTGGTCGCCGGGCAGGTACTGCCCGTCCGTCGGCGACGCGTTGGAATGCCGGCGGCGCGCCCGGGCGTTGTGCACCTTATCCGCGTCCGGGAACTCGTCGAGCACGTAGCTGCTGAACTTGGGGCGGAGTTCTTCCTTCTCGCTCGGCGGGCGCGGGGCGCGGAAGGAGCCCAGCGGCGAGTGCGAGCTGGGCGACGCGTGATCGCTCTGCGTCACGCTCATTGGCTATCTAAAGGGTAGGGATGTGTTTTTGGTTTGCTTCTTGTTCTTCTCTATACATAAAAAGATAACAATAAAAAAAAGGGGGTTGTGTGTGCTGTGAGTATGTGGGAAGAAGAAAAAAAAAGAGAGAAAAACAAATGCCACACCAATACAACAGACTGATGCATACTCTTTTCAAATGATACACATGTACACAGTTGTGGTAGTGGCTTTTTTGTACCTCCGCTTTATTCTTATGAAATGACTCATCCGGCTAAAGAGAAGGAAAAAAATCATCAACAACACTCTATAATACGTGGAGAAAGAAAGAAAAGGGAAAAGAAGGAGAAAAGGGCTCCTTCTCTTCCGTAGGATTATATGTGTGTCTGCAAAAGGACGGACACCACGCGCTCACTTGCCCTTCATCTGCACCATGACGCTCTTGAACTCCTCAAAGGACACCTCCCCATCGCCGTCCTCGTCCGCCTCGGCGATCATCTCCTGCAGCACGTCGTCGCCGGGGTTCTCGCCCAACAGCTTGGCGACCTCCTTCAGGTTGGCGAAGGAGATCTTGCCGCGCTTGTCCAGGTCGAAGAGCTGGAAGGCCTTGAGGATCTCCTCGGGGGAGTCTTTCTGCGCCATGCGCGACTTGATCATCCGCTCGAACTCCGCGTACTCGACGAGCCCGCTCGCGTTCGTGCGCATGCTCTTCACGATGCGCTCCACCTCGTCTCGCGGGAGGTCCCCGAAGCCGAGGCCCTTCATCGCCAGCGCCATCTCCTCCGCGTCGATGGCACCGCTGCCGTCAGCGTCGAACAGGTTAAACGCCTCGCGGATCTGCTCGTCAGTGAGTGCGGCCATTCAGTAGTATGATCGGAGTTGTAATTCGGTTTATGTATAAACAATCTAACAAGAAGAAAGAGTGTATTTTTTACTGGTATCAATCTAAGGTAACTATGGAAAGAAGAAGAAAAAAGAAAAGAACAGTAAAGAAGGGAAAGGAAGGGAAAAGAAAGAAAATGAGATATAATCAGTTATGCTGTATCTTGAAGTAAAGAACAAAAAAAAAAGATGTGATTCAGTGAAATAAAAAAAATCATTTCAAAATCAAAAGCTATAGTATACAGCACTGGAGAATACCCACGAGCCGATATAAAGAGAAATGAAAATAGTCAGTGTACGAATCGATATGTCAAACTGTGTATTTTCAACTGTGGCCAATGCCACATCCAAAGGTGTCCTAAGCTTGCAGTATCATCACAAAGGTAAAAGTAGCATCTAGAGGGTAGTCAGTGTACGAATCGATATGTCAAACTGTGTATTTTCAACTGTGGCCAATGCCACATCCAAAGGTGTCCTAAGCTTGCAGTATCATCACAAAGGTAAAAGTAGCATCTAGAGGGTAGTCAGTGTACGAATCGATATGTCAAACTGTGTATTCTCAACTGTGGCCAATGCCACATCCAAAG
>AUXH01000439.1:0-16332 GCA_000482145.1 Strigomonas culicis | reverse complement strand
TTCTGGGCGGCCGCTACTGTTTCGCGCGCTCCCGCATGGCCTTCTCCTGGTCCGCGATCCTGTGAGCGTTCTTCACGGGATCCTTCATCAGAACACGCCACTCGCACTCCATCGCGGTGTACTCCGGGTCCTCGTCCAGCTGAATCTCAGAAACCAGGAACGCCCTCCACCTCCTTGCCGAGCACGGCCTCGCGATCGGCGACCTTCTGGGCGTCCGCGACCTTCTTCGCACGCCCGCGCATCGCCTTCTCCTGATCCACGATTCTCCGAGCGTTCTTCACAGGGTCCTTCATGAGTGCACGCCACTCTTGCTCCATCGCAACGTACTCCGGGTCCTGGTCCAGGTGCACCTCATGAATGGGAAGATCTTCTACAGTGGAGCCCAGCACGGCCTCGCGGCTCGCAACATTACGGGCACCCGCAAGCACCTTAGCACGCTCGCACATCCTACTCTCTAGGTCCGCAAGGAGCTTCGCATTCTTCACGGGATCATCCATCAGAGCGCGCCACTCCTGTTCCATCGCGGTGTATTCCGGGTCCTCATCCAGGTGCACCTCATGAATGGGAATACCATCCACATCGTTGCCGAGGACGGCCTCGCGGTCCGCGACCTTCTGGGCCTCAGCGAGCTCCTTAGCACGTTTGCGCATCGCCTTCTCGTGGACCGCGAGGCGCTTGGCGTTCTTCACGGGGTCCTTCATCAGAGCGCGCCACTCCTGCTCCATCGCGGTGTACTGCGGGTCCTCGTCCAGGCGCACGACGTAAATGGGAAGGCCCTCCACCTCCTTGCCGAGCACAGCCTCCCGCTCTGCGACCTTTTGGGCTTCCGCGATCTTACCCGCGCGCTCCCGCATGGCCTTCTCCTGGACCACTATTTTCTTGGCGTTCTTCACGGGATCCTTCATCAGAGCGCGCCACTCGCGTTCCATCTCGATGTACTCCGGGTCCTGATCCAGTTGAACCTCTCGGGTGGGAATGCCCTCCACGTCCTGGTCCAGTACAGCTTCTCGGCTTGATACTTTCTGGGCATCTGCGATTTGCTTCGCACGCTCGCACATTTTTCTCTCTAGGTCAGCAATGATCTTCGCGTTCTTAACAGGATCCTTCATTAGATCGCGCCACTCGCTTTCCATCGCGGTGTACTCCGGGTCTTCGTCCAGCTGCACTTCATGAATAGGAATGCCCTCGACGTCATTACCCAGCACAGTCGAGCGGGTCGCGGCCTTTTGGGCGTCTGCGACCTTCTTCGCGCGCTCGCGCATCCCCTTTTCTTGGTCGATAATTTTCCGGGCATTGGCCACAGGGTCCTTCATGAGATCGCGCCACTCGCGCTCCATCGTCGTGTATTCTGGGTCCTTATCCAGGTGAACCACGTAAATGGGAACGCCCTCTACGTCATTGCCAAGCACAGCTTCACGGTCTGTAACCTTTTGGGCATCCGCGATCTTTTTCGCGCGCTCGCGCATTGCCTTTTCCTGATCCGCGATCGCCTTTGCATTTTTGAGCGGGTCCTTCAACAACTCGCGCCACTTGCATTCCATCGCAGTGAATTCTGGGTCCTCGTCTAAGTGGAGATCAGTGATTGGAACTCCATCAATCTCGTTGCCAAGCACACTCTGGCGACCCGCAAGTTTCTTCGCCTCTGCTAGGGCTTTTGCTCGTTCGTTCATTTTTCTTTCAATCTCTAAAATCTTGTAGGTATTCTTTTGTGGATCCTCACTGCACAGTTGTGCTCTTTGAGACTCCAGCGCCGTATATTCAGCATCATCGTCCAGTCCCAGGTCTCCATGAGGAATGCCCGAAGGGTTTTGGTCAATGTACAAATCTCTGTCCTTTCGCTGATGCTCTCTTGCGAGTTCTTCCACGATGTTCTTGAGGGTATTCTGCACCTCTGCTATCTTTCGGGCATTGCGAACAGGATCTTTCAGCAGCTCTTGTCGCTCGCGCTCCCCCTGAATGAACTCCTCGCAATGGTCTAGGTCCAGCTCATCAAGGGCCACGCCCCCTGGTCGCTTGCCGAGGAACGTCTCGCGATCCGCTCGTCGTGTCGCATCCGCCAGCTCCTGCGCACGATCGTTCATCTTCTTCTCCAGCTCCTGCACACGCAAAGAATGCATTTTCGGATCCGCCCGCAACAGCGATAAACGCTCGGACTCCAGCGCTTGGAACACAGGATCCTCCTCGAGTCCTAACTCGCTCCGCGGAAAACCAGTATACTCGGACTTCATGAATGCACCTAAATCTTCAGCATGAATACACTGAGCAAGTTCTTTCGCGCGCTCGCGCATCGCATTCTCCTGGTCAGCGATCATCTTAGCGTTCGACACGGGGTCCTTCATCAGAGCATGCCACTCGCGTTCCAGCGCGGTGTACTCCGGGTCCTCGTCTAGATGCACCTCATGAATGGCAATGCCATCCATTTCCGCACCGAGCACGGCTTCGCGATTCACAACTTTTTGGGCTTCAGCAAGCTGCTTCGCACGTTCATACATCTTTCTCTCAAGATCCGCAACTAGCTTGGAGTTCTTCACAGGGTCCTCCATCAGAGCGCGCCACTCGCATTCCATCGCATTGTATTCAGGGTCTTGGTCCAGCTGCACTTCGTACACGGGGATTCCGTCAATGTCCTTGCCAAGCACAACCTCGCGGTTCTCTACTTTTTGAGCACCTCCCACTTCCTTCGCACGCTCCCGCATGTTCTTTTCCAAGTCTGCGATGAGCTTTGAGTTCTTCACGGGATCATCCATCAGAGCGCGCCACTCGTGCTCCATCGCGGTGTACGCGGGGTCTTGATCCAGCTGCATCTCGCAAACGGGAACGCCCTCCACCTCCTTGCCGAGCACGGCCTCGCGATCTTGCAGTTTCTGGGCCTTTGTAACTTGCTTCGCACGCTCGCGCATCTTCTCCTCCAGGTCGGTGATAGTTTTCGCGTTCTTCACGGGGTCCTTCATCAGAGTGTGCCACTCGTGCTCCATCGCGGTGTATTCCGGATCTTCGTCCAGGTGCACCTCGCAAACAGGAACACCGTCCATGTCCTTGCCAAGCACGGCCTCACGGTTCGCGGCCTTCTGAGCGGCCGCCAGTTGCTTCGCGCGTTCGCACATCCTCTTCTCCAGGTCCGTAATGGCCTTCGCATTGTTCACGGGGTCGTCCATCAGATCGCGCCACTCGCTTTCCATCGCAGTGTACTGCGGGTCCTCGTCCAGGTGCACCTCGCACACGGGAATGCCGCCCACCTCCTTTCCCAGCACGGCTTCGCGATCCTCTTGTTTTTGCACCTCAGCCACGTCTTTCGCCCGTTCGCGCATCCTGTTCTCCAGGTCTGCGATAATCTTCGAGTTCTTGATGGGATCTTCCATCAGTGCGCACCAGTCGCGCTCCATTGCCGTGTATGCCGGGTCCTCGTCCAGCGGCAAGTCCGTGACAGGGACACCTGCGACGTCTTCGCCGAGCACGGCCTCGCGATCCTCTAGCTTTTGGGATTCCGCAACCTCCTTCGCACGTTCGCGCATCGTGTTCTCCAATTCTGCAATCCGCTTGCTGTTCAGCACAGGGTCCTTCATCAGCTCGCGCCACTCGCGCTCCATCGCAGAGTATTCCGGATCCTCGTCCAGCGCCAGGTCAGCAATAGGGACACCGTCTACCTCTTCGCCAAGCACGGTCGCGCGTTCATCTAGTTTCCGAGACTCGGCAATTTGCTTCGCACGTTCCCGCATGGCATTTTCTAATTCTGCAATCTTCGTGGCATTATTCACAGGGTCCTTCATCAACTCGCGCCACTCGCGCTCCATCGCAGAGAACGCTGGGTCCTCGTCCAGCTGCACTTCAGAAACGGGAACGCCCTCCACATCCTTGCCCAGCACGGCCTCGCGATCAGCCAGTTTCTTTTCAAGAGCAAGTTTACGCGCAATATTAATCATCTGTGTCTCGAGCTCTTTGATTGCGGATGCGTTACGAGCTGGATCATCATCCATGTGGTGGCGACGCTCCTCTTGAAGCGCAAAAAACTCTGGATGTGTTTCTAACCCGATGGCACTAATGTCCACGCCCTCGAGGTGCGGATCCAGGAAGGCCAGCTCATTATCCTTCTGCTGCTGCGCAATCTCGCGAGCACGCTCGTTCATTAATTGTTGAAGCGCCATAGCACGTGTCCGTTGTATAGTGGGCTGCAATGCCTTCAGCTCGCCCATTTCGTTCAGTGCCTTCACAAACCCATCGTCGTTGCCAAGTCCATGTACTTGACTCAAAGGGATGCCTGCTGGTTTTTGGTCAATCATAGGGACTCTGCGCGTGAGCTCTTCAGCAGCCAGCTCGTAAACTCGGTCCTGCATCTGACGTTGGAGTGCGGCAATGGCACTGGGACTCGCATGCTTGGCCTTCATCTCTTGAAGCTCCTTCTCCAGGTCTAAGAATGTCTGATCGTTATCAATCCCAAGTTCATGGAGCGGAATGCCCAGGGGATTCTGATCGAGAAAGGCTCTTTCATTCATTTTTTGCTGATGGACGAGCTCCACTGCGCGCTTCTTCAACGCCTCTTGGATATCCTGAATTTGCGCCTTGTTGATGATGGGGTCTTCCGTTAAGAGATCGTACATTTTCTGCTCCATGTCATTAAAGGGTGCGTCACTGTACATAGAGACGTCCGACGTGTCTGTGGGCATGTTCTCCGTGTACTGGGCGCGGAGTGCGGCCTTGTATTGCTTAGCGAGTTCATGTGTGCGGTCAATCAGCTTTTTTTCCACGGCAGCAAGCGCACGGGTATCAGGTTTGGGCATGGAAAGGATGTCGAGACGCTCTTTTTCTAAACGCTGGAACTCCGGGTCGCTGCTGAGAGGCAGTAGTTTGAGTGGGATGCCTTCAGGACAGGAGTCCAGGTAGCTTCGATCTTGAAGGACTTGCTCTCGGGCACACTCCGTCGCGCGGGCGTTGATTGCCTTCTCGGTATCCATAATGGCAGTGCGGTTGCGGGCCGGTTCGTGCTTCAGCTGCGCACGCTGGACCTCGAGCTTCTGCATCAACTCATCCTCGTCCAGGGGCAGCTGCTCGCGGGGGATGCCCAAGTAGGAAGGCTTCATGAAGTCCGTCCGATCGCTCACATTGAGCGCCTTGCCCTTCTTGTCCGCCTCTTCGTTAAGCCATGCTTCAATGTCGCGCACCTTGTCGGTGTCAGGCTTTTGCTCCTTCAGCAAATCGCGGCGCTCCCTCTCCTTGAGGAGGAAGGCATCATCCTTGTTCAGCGGAAGCTCGTCGATGGCGCGGCCATAATGCTCCTCCGCGAGGTACGCGGGGCGCTGCTCAGTGAGGAAATCCTCTGCCATACTTGTCGCCATGGCATTCAAATCTTGCTCAATCTTCTGGATTGCGGCCTCATTCTTGGTGCGGTCCTTCAGCAGATCCTGTCGCGCCGCCTCCGTGTACACAAAGTCTTGATCATCATCGAGCGGCAGCTCCTTGTTGGCCACCTGTAGGTGCTCCGGCCGGAGGTACGCGCCGCGGTCATTGCCCAGTATCCGCTTTGCCAGTTCCTCTGCTCGCTTGTTAAGTGCACGGTTGAGCTCCTCAATGCCTGCCTCGTCCTCCGGGTGCGCCTGGCGCAGCCGTAGCCTTTCGATTTCCTTCTCTCGAAACGTCGAGTCGTCATTCAAGCCCAACTCCTGATAAGGAATGCCCAAGGGCATCGGGTCCAGAAAGAGCAAGCGCTCATCGTCTTTCAACTGACATGCCAGCTCATGAGCACGGTTGTTCAGTTTACTCACCAACTCCTTTATAGCCGCCTTCTTCTTCACTGTCTCTTTGCAGAGTTGCCGGAGCTCGCCCTCCATCGTGGTGAAAGCGGGGTCCTCGTTCAAGGGCAGCAGATCGAGGGGGATTCCTTCCGGCGCTGGGTCAAGGAATTCGCGTTCCTTTTCATGCATCGCATCTGCCATTTGATCAATCGCCTTGTGCATTTCAAGTTCCAGTTTTTGGATCTTCGATGCATTCTTCGCTGCGTCGGTGACAAGCCTCTGTCGCTCCGTTGCCATTTGAACAAGCGCTGCATTGTCGATTAACGGAAGATCGCGGACGGGGATTCTCTTGTATTCGGGTCTTAGAAAGTCTTGAGCAGCAAGCGTTTCCTGCGTCATCTCGACCAACTGGGGAGTCTGCGAGCGAGGCGTCGGTACGGCGCTGGTGTTTCCGGTAATGAAACGATCATTATCGAATGGCATATCCCCCACCTGCATATCCTCCTCCTCGGGGAGATTGGCCACATTCTCTGGTGCATCCGTGATGCGCACATGCGCCGGCTCCAGGCACGCCACCTCGACTCGGCACGATACGGGGCCGGACGCTTGAGGGCAAGTGACAGACAGGGCATAACGGCCGGCCGCCGGGAGGTGCGCCACCAGCCCCGTCTCGCGGAAGTTCGTGGCCGCCATAACACCCGTCACGCGCACGTCCTGGTCGTTGTACAAGTACATGCCCAGGAAGTCCTCCGTCATGGCCTCCGTCACGGCCGCCGTGCTCGGTGGGTTCAACTGGGAGAGAAGAATGTGGGCGTTCGTGGGGCAGTCGACGACGAAGTCAATGCGGTCCTTGTCCTTCGGCTGGAGCGTGACGTGGGCGACGGCCGGCAGTCGCCGCGCGACGTCGACGCGCAGGCGCGTGAACTTGGCGTGGCGTACCGCGGCCTCCTCCTTGTACCAGTACGACAGCATGAACATGCCCATCTCGTGGTGCATGGCGCTCGGCACGAGGTAGCAGAGCGAGTCCGCCGGGATGATCACTTGGTTGGCCACCTCGCGCGCGTTCAAGAAGAGACCCTTGTGGACCATTTGGTGGCTGTTGCCCGTGATGAGGTATGTCGGGATCTCCTTGTTCGCCACGCTCTGCGACACCACAAGTCCGCACTGGATGTAGGCCGGCTCGTGATCGGGGAGTGTGTGGAGGAGGTGTCGCTGGTCCGGCTGGCCCACAATGACCACTAGCTCCACGGGCGTCTGTGCATGGTTGCGCACGACGTAGAGCGGGTTTTCTCTCCACGTCAGCAAGGTGGGGTTACCTCCGTTCGTGCCCTCGCCCCACTCACTGTTGAAGTGCCAGCTCGGCTCCACCAGCCCTTTGAAGTGCACTTGCTGCATGTTGAGGAAAACATCGCAGAACATGTCCACCGGCATGCAGACCACGTCGCTGCGGTCGACTTCGCATTGCGCACGCAGTTCCGCAGTCCAGCGGCTATCTAACGAATTCATAGCGCCCACGTACGTCGTGTCCACGAACGGATTGTGCAGACGAACCAAAATATCCGAAGTGGAGGTCGGCTCAGGCACCATGGGCACAAAGCCGAGCACACCGTAGTCCTGATCCTCGTTCAGCCCCAGCGATTCGCACTTTCCCGTTTGGCTGAGGGCGGCAATGGACGTGTTACGCAGACTCTCATTCAGCTGCAGCCAGAATTGAGGCTCGTCGATGTTGTAGCGCGCGGACTTGGCAAGACTCAGCTTCAGCGGCACAGCGATCACAGCGCAGCCACTGAAGTCGTGGTAGATTTCCTGCTGCGTGCAGTCCTCCAAGTTCTGGTACAGCGTGTAGAACTTCGCGTACGCCTTCTCCAGCAGCAGCGGCCACCAGTGGTGCGTGGGAGAGTTGCAGAAGTAGGTCATGTCGCCGCTCATCGGAATGCGATCGTCAATCTCCACCTTCACCCACTGGCCGTAGCGGTGGAACTGAAAAGTGTAGCGGCCATCCTTGCGCACCTTCTTCGACACAAAACAGTTGCGAATCACATCCGGGTGTCTGTCCACCAGCGCAGCGAACGCGGTGAGGCAGCAGCACTCGTAGTACTCGCCCTGTCCAAACTGGTCGCGGCTCAGCACATCGGGCAGTAGCGGCTTGTTTTTGCCCTCCGGGTACAGATCACCAATGTGCACCCACGGGTCGTTGGTGATGGCCTTGTTGTGCACCATGAAGCGCTTGTCCTCGAAGGGCGTGTCGCTGTCGGGCGCCTCTGTGACACGGCTGGAGGGGAGGTTGATCGGGTCGTAATCAATCTGATTGGAACGCCGCTGGGCTCCGTCGGCTTCCTCCACATTCTCTTCTTCATCCGGGAGAGCCTCGGCATCGGGAGGGGTTTCGACACGGCGGGAGTTGGACGTCTTGGCGGTGACAATGGTGACCTGGGCCGGGATGTCGCCGGAGCCGCGGGGGCACGTGATGGACAACGCGTACCGGCCACTGGCGGGCAGGTGGTGGATGATACTCGTTTCACGGTAATTCGTTGCCGCATGCACACCGTTGATCTTGCGATCCATGTCGTTGTACAGATACATTCCCATAAAGTCTTTCGCCATAGCGTCACCGCCCGTTTTTGGACTAGTGTATGGCTTCAACTGATGGAGGAGAATGTGGACGTCTGTTTCACCATCGACAAAGAAGTCGACTCGGTCCTTCGTGCGCATCTGCAGCTGCACCGTCTCCTGGATGGGGTGCTCCCAGTTCATCAGCGGCAAGTCGAGCTGCTGGAGCGTGACGCTGCTGTAGTCGCCTCGCGCAAAGCGGTAGACGGCTAACGTGAAGTCGGCCTCCGCGCCCTTGTTCATGCAAGACGGAACCAAGTAGCACAAAGAGTTCGGGGGGATGACAACGGAGCTGGACACCTCACGCGAGTTGAGAAACAGACTCTTGTGGATTGGCTTATGATTGTTCCCGGTTACAAACTTGGTGGGGATCGGACGTGGGTACGTGAACTGCGTGAGGATCATGCCGCACTGCTTGTACGTCGGCTCGACCTCGGGGCCGTAGAGATGCCGCTGATCATTCTGCTTGATGACGAAGGAGAGCGTGACGGCCTCGTGTCCCTTGTTGCTGACGTAATAGAGGGGATTCTTACGCCAGGTAACGCTTGTGGGATTGCCGCCCGCGGACTCGCCCTTCCATTGATCTTCAAAGTACGTGGCCTCTTCGACAATGACGGGAGAGAGGAAGCACAGCTGCATGGAGTTCACCATCTTCAGAAAGCTCGCTAGGGGGAGGAAAATTGAACGAGGGTTTTCAACGTCATGCTTGGCGATAAGTTTGGGCGTCCAAGCACTGTCACTCGGGTTGAGGGGACCCGTGTACGTCTCATCCTCGAACGGATTGTGCAGGTGTATCACAATGTCCTCCACCTGCGATGAACCGGTCAACGAGAACACTTCTAGAATACCGTACTGCTGCTCCGACTGCATGCCACAGCTCTCTACGCCGGTGCCTTTTGTGAGCGCAGAAGCAACGTAATCACCACAGTCAATTTTGCGGGCAATCTCGAGCCAGTACGCGCCCTCCGTCACTTCGCAGTTCGCCGCTTTGGCCAACTTCACGTCCATAGGAATGTTGAGCACCGGATGGCTGGTCAGGTCATGGTACGTCTCCTGGAGCGTGCAGCCTTCTAGGTGGTCGTAAGCAGTGTAGAACTTCGCGTACGCCTTCTCCAGCAGCAGCGGCCACCAGTGTTTTGTTGGTGACTCACAGTAGAGGACAACACCCTCCACCATGGCGATCTTATCATCGATCTCCACCTTCACCCACTCCTTACCGCGGAAGAACTGAAACGTGTAGCGGCCGTCACGACGGACTTTTTTGGTCACAAAACAGTTACGGATGACGTCAGGGTATCGCACCAGCGTGGCGAGCGTAGAGAGCATGAAGCACTCGTAATGATCACCTTGTGCGAACTGCTCGCGGCTAAACGTGTCGGGGAGGAGGGGCTCCTTAACACCATCTGGGTACAGGGTCTTGATGGAAACCCATTCATCAGCCAGCTCGCTATTGTTGTTGTCAAACTCGGTATCGCAGAAGACAGTGTCGCTGTCAGGTGTTTCAGTAAACTGGGTGGTCATTTTGTCTTAATTATTATTGTTTCGGAGTGGCTCGGGTAAAAGAAATGGAGGAAAAAAAAAAAAGAGACTCAGAAAAAAAAAGAAAACTATGATATCTCTTGAGGGAAAGAGAGAAGTTTTCCAGAGGTGATGTTTTTGTACTTTAAAAAAGGGGTAAAAAAAAAAAACTAACGACAACAAAAACAAAACGATAATAATAATAACAAAATGGTTCTAGAAACGCGGAGTACACCTAAAAGCTACAAAACAATCAACAAGTAGAAAACGGTGAAAAGGGAAGGGAAAGAAACGATGTGATAGAGTAAAAATATTATTATGTTTTTACTCTTTATTATTGGTAATGAAAGAGGAACCTTAGATTCTCTAGAACGATTCCCTTTTTCTTTTTTTCTTTTGAACTATATCGCAAAACGTGAAGACGAGAAGGAAGGGTGAAGCGTGAAGAATTCAAGCACTTGCACAGAGAGTAAGTGGAAACAAAATGCGGTCAGACGGAAAAGGAGATGAGAACTCAGATAGCAAATATATATATATAGTTACATGGTACCACATAACAACAGTCTCCTGCAGTAGTGTACACATTTGAAGTAAAAAAAAAAACGAGACAACGCATCTCTCTGGCCCAGTGCACTTTAAATGCGAACAGGTGTCATGACACATCTGGTGAAGTAGTGCGACTTCGCTTGCGGGGCGTTTCGTCCATGTCAGATGGCACTGCGATGCGCTCCACGTCCGCTGCGGTCCTCCGCGTGACCATGGGAGGCTGTTTCCACCGCACTCTCTTTAGAAAGGTTTGACTGCCATTGTCCAGTAGTGAGAAGCCGCCGTCGGTCCACTGCACAAAGGTGAGGGGGCGTCCATCCTTCGGCTCCTTCACCTCCACGGTCGCTGCCGCCTCGCGAACCTCATTTCCTTGGATCTTATCGCTCGTCTCGGAACGCAGCGAAGGTTTCTTTCGAACACGCACCCCTTTGTTCTCGCGCGTCGACGTGAAGAAGGCAGGCGGCTCTAACGGCGTGGTGGCCTCCTCCGACGGCCCCTCCACCCCCTTCGCGGCGCGGGGCTCCGCCTCCCGCGCCGGGGGCCGCTCCACCTCCTTGACAAAGGGCACGCCCGTCCTCCCCGCGACCTTGGTCCACCCCCACAGCCACGTGCACGCGCTGGTCGCATGCAGGCCGTAGAGCGACACGTGGTAGGCGAGGGAGGGGTCCGCGGGCAGGCACACGAGCGCGTACGTCTCGCCCGTGAAGGGGTCCGTGCGGCAGCCCAGCGCCTCGACGCTGAGGCCGAACGGGATCTCGCCCACGACGTCCGCGAAGCGGTGGGGGAAGCGGCGAACGCGGACCGTGCGTTCGCGCGCCACAGGGGTGTAGCGCCGGTAGTACGGCTTCACCTCGTCCGTCACGCCGACGGAGCCGTCCGCCCAGCGGATGCAGTCGCCGTTGGTGCTGATGGCGACGGCCTCGCGCACGTCGTGGCGCCCCATCCGCGCCGGGGCCTCGGCGCCACGCGGCGCGGCCATCACAACGGTCCCCTCGCGCACGTAGCTCTTCAGCTCGAACCAGCGGTGGTGGCACAGCGGCCGCCAGCCGTCGCGCGCGGCGGCGAACAGCTCTCCCGTCGCCACGCCGCTGAGGCGCAGGACGCAGGACTGGAAGTGCTGCTCCGCCGGCGGCGGCGGTGAGAGGGTCGGCGTAAAGGGCATCGCGCCGGAGAGCCGCTTCGCCACATCCCCGGCGGGCACGGCAGCGGGGCAGAGCAGGAGCGCCACCTTCGTGCCGCCCTCGATTTCCCATCGCCTCACCGGTGCCGTTAACACGCTAGGGGCGCCACCGTCGACGTGGAACACGCACAGCGCGAACGGGCTGGCCACGCAGAAGGCATGGTCACCAGCCTCTCGCGCGCGGCGCGGCGTACATAACGCCCACAAGACCACGTCGCTGCCGGTGTCCGCCGGGGTCAGCGCCACGTCCAGTTGGATTGTCGATAGGACCAGCCGCCTACGAGCCGAAAAGCGAGCAATGCTATCTGTACATTCGTACACCCACGCATCTGGGGCCGCCATCACACACCTCACAGTAAGTATGCTAACGATGAAAGTGTGACAAGAGAGGGAGAGAGAGAGGGAGAGAGAGAAGGAGATGAAAATACACTAGGTGTTGCATTAGCGCAAACGGGTGAAGAGGGAAAAGCGAACGAAGAAAGGGAAGGCAAGCAAATGGATGCACAAACTACATATAACGGTGTAAAGGGGTAGTTTACAAAAAGAGGTGTATTACTTATTACAAGTCGCGATTGATCGTGGTACAGGGCTGTCATCCACTTTTCAACAGGAGAAAAAAAAAGAACAACGTCCCACACGATAAACATAAGCGCTTAAGGGAGACATGAGCATGCACACGTGGATGCAACTTTGTCGTTCAATCACAAATACTGACATCTCTATTTTGACTTACTTATATTAATTGGGTTGGTGTGTAGGCATGAAGACGTTAAACCGTTTCATCCAACGTTTCCACGCGTTCGCCTACTTTTACTGGGTTCTTCACCTTCTCGCACGTCCACAGGCCGCCCTTCTTAATTTTCAAAACGTTCGTGTGGTGGCGAATCACAACCTCGCGGTGCGTCACGGAAATCATGCGTACGTGCAACTGGCGCAAGTGGTTGAGCACGTCCTGCTCCGTGTCGTCCATCATGGACGTCGCCTCGTCCAGGATGGCGACGGGCGTCATCGTCGTGCGATCCATGGTGAGCACGTGGAAGAAGACGCGCGCCATGCTGATGCGCTGCTTCTGCCCTCCGCTGAGACTATTCCAATCGTACGAGTCATCTGTGCACGTCAGGTCGAACCCCATGATGCGGCTCTCCGCGCCGCCAATGACGGTGACCACGGTCCCTGCGCCGGCGAGCTCGATGGCCTTCATGACCTTGTCGCGGATGGCCTGGGTTACCGCGGGCCGGCGCTCGGGAAAGCAGATCTGCTCGTAGAGGGTGCACTCCGGCACCATGTAGCTGTGCTGGGGCGCCATGAGGTAGCGGATGCTGCCGTCTATTGTCAGCTGGCCGGAGTAGGGCAGCCAGAGGCCGGTGATCATCCGCACCAGTGACGTCTTGCCGCACCCGTTCTCGCCAATGATGACCCAGTCCTCATCGCTCCTGAAGCAGAGGCTCACGTCCTGGAAGAGCACCTGCCCCGCCGGGGACTTGAGCGTGACACGATCCATCTGCACCATGTTGAACACGGCATGCTGCCCCAGCGGGTTGGACACGTACCGGATGTCGGTGTACTCCAGCAGGCGCGGTGTGTTGACGGAGTACGCGCCCTCGACGCCATGAACGAACGTGCCCCGGGCAATGCTATCCAGCGTTGTATCAAACTGCGCCATCTTCTCCGAGAACTCTGTGAGGTGGGACAGCTCACGGAAGTTCACCACAAAGTCCTTCACACTGACGTTGAGGTCCTCAATGAGCTGCACCTCCAGGTAAATGTCATTGACCGAGCGGTGGAAGTAGCTGCGCTTAGACGTCCAGAACGTGACCATATTCGCAAACACGGAAAGAAACGTTGTGAAGGCAACCTCCAGGGTTTGAAAGTTCCCCTTCGCGAGTGCCATATGATCCAGCGTGTACTTGAGCCGGCGCAGAGAGGCGTCCAGGCGGTGGCGCGTGAACTGGCCACCGCCGTGCATCGCGATGTTCTCCACGTTCGCGAGATTGGCTCCCAACATGCGACGGTAGTCATCCTCCTTCGACAGGAGCAGCGCGTGGATATGACCGAACGAGGGGGAGAGCGCGCGGAGCAGCAGAACGGACGTGGTCACGACGGAACCCATCACCATCGCCGCCCGCAGCCCGGACTGTTTGACTAACGCCATCGTGGATGTGATGCACTCCATGCCAGGAAGGATGAAGTAGTAGGGGAGCTCAGCGAAGTGTTCCGCAAACTCGCCGCAGTAGGTTGCAATGACGGTGTCTGCGGCTTCTAAACGATTGTCCAAGACGGATGCCTGGTAGTAGACGAGCTTCTCGTAAAAACGGCGCTGGAACGTTCGGCTGAGCCGCTCTCGATAGCACCCAATGAGCCACGGCCGGATACCCTCGATGGCACCGCTGGCGATACTAAGGCCGAGGCCGACAGAGAAGCGCATGAGAACAGCCTGCACAAACCGGTACACGCGGATCGACGGCTTGCCGTGGAGCATGGTGCCAAGCACCTGGCCGTTGGTTTTGCTGACAAACAGACGGAGTAGAGCTTTCGCCGCAAACAGCAGAATGAAAAGGCTCGATCCTATGAACTCGCGGCAGTACCAAGACGGGAGAGCAATCCGTCCAATCTGCATGAAGTAGCTATACACGGAGAGGGTCACCTTTGCGTCATCCTCCGTGTGTATTTTTCGCGTCGACTTTCCGTAGATGCGGAGGTGGTACCGCTGCAGAAGAACACCCAAAACAAACAACAAGGACGTGATTGAAATACCTGCCCTCTGGGTGAAAGAGAGTCCATGAAGGGCGGAAAGGGTAGTTAGCACGACACTTGTTTCCGTGTCTCCTCTACGAGCGTCCATTTTCTTCAATGAGTATCGCTGAAGATTTAAAAAAAAAAAGAACGTCAAAAAAAAATAAGTGATTTCCTTGTATCAGTATGCAAAAGAATAGCACAAGAAGGAAGAGGACAGAGAAAGAAGGACAAGTTCACGGAAATCCCAAAAGTAGCAACAACAACAACTAGAAAAAAAAAAGGCAGTAGAAGAGGAAGTAAAAGCTGAAATAGAAAGAAAAAAATGTATGCGTATTATATGTATCTATATAGATATATAGTATATCGGCAGCTGTTGTTTTGGTAAACGGGCGTCCAAAACGAACAGTGAAGTATGTTTCCATGCGTGTTGAATCGCTCTTCCGATTCCCGATTGCGCACCTTGCATGTATTGTTGCAGCTACACGTCCAGATCCGAGCACGTACGAGAGCTCTTCATGGACACGCTAGAGTCTGATTCTAAGTGATTTCGAGGCGTTGGGGGTACCATCCTTAGAAAGCCACGCTCAGCCGACGACGTCATGAAGAAGGGAGTCGGTGTTTCCAGACTCGCAGGGGTCACCGCGCGCGCGCCGACCAGCGGCGATGTTAATGCGGGAAACAAGTTGTCCTGTCGGTCGCCCTCCACCGCCACGCCCCCGAGCACCGGGGGCC
The DNA here is from genome assembly GCA_000482145.1 of Strigomonas culicis. NCBI lineage: Eukaryota > Euglenozoa > Kinetoplastea > Trypanosomatida > Trypanosomatidae > Strigomonas > Strigomonas culicis. The sequence goes on along the minus strand of AUXH01000439.1, from coordinate 1,284 downwards.
GACCCTCCCGCTCCGGCTGCGCCACCTCCGCGCGCGCGACCACGTCGCCCTTCGCCGCCGGCTCCGGCAACAGCGCCTTCGCCTGGGGCACCTGGACGGGCCGCTTCGCGTTGCGCGGCCGCTTCACGGACTTGGACCGCTCCTTGCGGGCGGCGGAAGGGAGCGTGCGCGTGCCGGCCGCGCGCCGCGCCTCGCTGCTCAGCGGGGACGCGCCGGCCGCGATCAGCTGCAGCCGTCGCTCGTTCTCCACACCCGCGTCGCGCTCGGCCAGATCCAGGTCCAGGAAGCACAACCGCGTCGCCCTGCTGGCGCCCTCCAGCGTGTGCAGGCCCTTGTGATACTGCTCGCTGATCGTCGGCAGCAGCCGGGTGTAGTGGTGCAGGAACTCCTCCAGCGCGTTTCGGAAGAGCGCGGGCCGGCGCCGCGGGGCGCTGTGCGGGGTCCGCACGCTCTCCGCCGCGGACGAAGTCGAGAGCGACGCCTGGGGGGACGAGTGCGGCCGCGCGTGAAAGGGGTCCAGCTCTGCGCCGAGCTCGGCGGTGGGCTCCGCCCCGTGCGCGCGGCCGGCCGTCGCCTGCAGCATCTGGTCCACACGCAGCGCGACGTAGCGCCAACAGGGCGAGCACCGATGGTGCGAGTCGTGGGTGACGCTCAGCCCCACCTTCACGTCCAGCAGTCGGTGTCCCAGCGCCTCGTAGGCCTGCTTGTAGTCCATCACCAAGTCGTACAAGGAGTTGTACGTCACCGGTTTGTACATGAGCGTCGGCTTGCGGCTCAGCCCCAGCGCGCCGTAGACGATGTGCGGCCCCTTCAGCTGGACCACCAGCACAATGTGTCGATAGAGGGCATTGTTCGCGGTCGACTTGAAGGACAGCGGTATGCGCCCCACGCTGCGCATGGACTGCGTCAGATAGAGCCCCACAAACGTCGCCTCGAGGCAGCGTATCGGCAGCGCCTCCGCCAGAATCTCCCTCGCCGTAAGAAGTATACTCTGAAAAGGCCGGTGCTTTTCCAAGTTAAAAAACGTATTGGGCAAATGATTGTACGAGAGAGTATTGAGTAGTTCTTGCACAGCCGCAATTTGATCTTCTACTGGACCCGACTTTGGTATACTGTCTTCGTCGGGTCGCGGCGGCTCGGACAGATTCTTCACGCCGCTGTAAGGGTTGATTCGACTCAATTGCTCTACCACTAGCTCATATTTTTCAACCATGATCTCTGTGTATGTGTATGTGTGTGTGTGTGTGTGCCGAAATAACGCAAATCTAGAGTAATAAGTAAAAA